>JAYJMH010081218.1:0-10114 GCA_036873815.1 Phacellophora camtschatica | reverse complement strand
TTTCAGTTGCTTTTTGAAGGATATTTTTGATGGAGCATTTCGAAGTTCCACAGGTAATGTATTCCAAAGTTTAGCACAAAGGTATCGAATTGACTTTAGACCATATTGAAGACTGATCATTCGAGATAAGTAATGATTTGATTATTTTTATATAGAAAAATATGCATTGATTTGATTATTTTTATATAGAAAAATAGGAAAAACTGTCAATAACAACAAATGAACGCTTTCGGTTTTCCGACTGGGTGCATTTGTGTAAATTCAGTTTCTTGCCAGCTGTTTCTTGTTTGATGTTGCTGTAGCTCGCTGAACAACGCAATGCAAGACAACATACTTCACACCGACCTTTTTTGTGCTCGTTTGAAGGGATATAGAGACCAATCTGACGCTGTACTTTATTTCTGAGGAAGAATCTTTTTATCGATAAGATGAGTTGTGTTTTCCATCACATTGGGAAATTACTGTAATCGAATCAGATTACAAGCTTAGGGAGGGCCTTCAGACCTCCTTCTCGTTGTGTTCATGCGATTTGCAATTGTAGGAAATACTCATTTGTCTGTGGTATAAACCGAATAAAATATAATTTGCTTGTTCGAGTTTTAACCAACATTTTGAGAAATAATGATATTTCCTGCAAGGATTGTGGACGAATTTGATCTTATAAAGCTTTGTAAGCAGATCTAAAATTTGGGGAAATTAATTAAGAAGGCAAGGAGAGGGTTACAATCATACATAATTGTAGTGTGCAGTGATAACCGATTTGTGATAAAGTGATAAAGTAAAGGTGTGCATTTTTTCAGTGATATGTTCTCTGTGGAAAAACCCTTTTTCGATTGAAAAATTTCTTGTCATTGATCATTTTTAGAGGGCTTGGTCGCATTTTAAGCCTATATGAAGGGACGTGGTCTAAAATTTCCTTCGGGGAGTACCCCCAGGACCTCCTATAACTTTCCCTTCCAACCAAAATGTGCAATGATAAAAATTTCTTAAAATTGGGTAATTTGGAGAAAGTTGCGTCTTTGAGATGGCTGATAGTGTTTCTTCACTACAGGAGACAGTTCCGAATTCCTTGTTCTTTTTTAATTGTTCGTGAGATATCAAGTTGTTGATATTTCCTTGCCAATGAAGCAGCCTTCTTCAGACATGGCAATTGGGTAACCTGCTTTAATACATTCTTGTTTATTTGGTGTTTTTTCGACAAGCTTTTTATCAATCCCAGAGCTGACAAACATGACTTATAATTTATTATTAAATTTCATCAGTCCGTGAATTCAATCGATTTGTATTTTGCTGACGAAAAGAAGGCGTTTGTGTTGTATCTTGCTAACATATCACACGTCTCGAGAAAGCGCGTCCACTGTTTTCTTGTCTTCTATTCCGTCGAATTCACCGTCGCAAATGATTGACAGCCTTCACTCACCTGGTGAAAAACTCGCGAGTTCTTTTTCCCCTGTGACCGGTTGAAACTTTGAAATTGAAACTACGTAATGGCGGACAGCGAAGTGAAGCAGTGACCATAACTAAATAAAACAAATTTCTTTATTTTTTAATGTGCGAGAACATCTTGAGCTTATTTGTATCCTCGGCAAGGCAAGAATTACTCCCAGGTATAGGTCAGGTCATTCCCGCTGCGTCACATAACCTAACACGATTTTAGTTAGGCCTATTTTGAGATGCAAACAGTTTATCTAATCTTCAAATTTTGCATAGCGCAATATTCTTATCTCCATCCAGGTAGCATTTTTATTGATTAATGCGATTTAAAGACCATAAATTAAAACTGATCTAGAGGCAACAATTTTCTCTGCAATTTGTCTGGATCTATTTGCAAATCTGCTTGCAGTAATGAGATTTGTTTTCGCTTTTGACGTGATCTGGGACTTTGTGTAAGGAAATATTTCTCATTTTTTATTTTATTTGTCGTTTATTTTTTAATAACTCAGCTATTTATAATTTAATCCAAGTGCCAAAATAGCTCAGCAGTTGTGCGTCAAGGACAGGAATTTGTCATTCTTCTCAACAGCGGGTTTTAAGTGGGGTCATTAAGGTTGCAGAATGGCATAATCAGTAGAAAAAATGAAAAACAGTGGCATAACAAAGAATTCGAAACTGGTTTTTCGCGGAACAGAATTTATCACATCCACCGGACATGGAATTTATTGCAACGTGATGCGGCGGAATTTTTAAATACTTTTAATGGAATTATTGTGTAACAGAATATGTTTGCAAAGTTTGCCGGGAATATGGAATTTTCACATGGTTTTGTCTCCGGGGGTGCAACTACCCAAAACCAGGAATGGGGCTTTGGGTAGGTACCCGCAAAAGATCGCTGAATTTCTCGCATCGCTTGTTTGGAATACGGAATTTTCATATTGTTTTGACATTTTGACGGTTTTTAGCAAAGCGAGAATTCTGTAAGAAGCTTCTCTAAGTATGGTGCCACAGTTGCTCTGAATATGAGCTGAAAATGAATGGAACAGTGGATTTCCAGTGAGGCCTACTTGTAACCGGGTATATCTTCAACTCTAGAAAAATTAGGTGGACGCATGGAAAATTGATGCTCAAGTAATATCTTCCGGATGTACCAAAAATGTTCCGCAGTTTACTGTGCTATTCTGCAAATTCTGTTTGTTACTAGGCCATAAAAATAACGTAGAAAGATACCCAAAAGATTAACTTAGATTCAGATAAATTACTCTACCTTCTTCGGTGATTCTAAGCCATATCAAAATAGCAAAAAATATGTGTTTTTCTTTAGATTCCGTAAATTCAATGCTATTACACGAAGTCGATCATACAGATGTGAAGTGTAAAAGTATGTTTATTCAAAACCATTGTTCAAAACAAAGCATGTACTTTGATTAGCCATTTCCACTTCGCATCTGTCTGATCAACTTCTCGTGGTGTAATTCATGGAAAATACTTACCAGAACAGATTATTTTTGTTATTTGGCTGCCTTAGAATTTGGGATCGGTCATTAAATAGGGCGGGGGATGGAGGAGAAATTTATTTGACAACGATAAATTCAAGACCTCCCTAGACTTGCCCCAAGTCTATTTTGTGCCAAATCTCAAATTTTTATTTCGTACTCAATTTATCGAGGGAATGCCATATCAAGGGAATGCTATGAAAGTACTCAGCGAAATATTATATATTGATTACGAAATAAAAATTTGTGATTTGGCACGAAATAGACTTGGGCAATTCTAAGACCTCGCTGATATTTGCCGAATAAGTTGAAGACCCCCTTGCGAGTCATCTTTTTTAAGGGATTCCCCTTTTTGGTGGCATTTAACATGGGGGGAATACACCTAAAGATGATGGGGAGACAGCGCAATCAGATTTTTAAACACAAGTACAATTTATTTCTCATTGCAATACTTCCTCCCTTGCTGTTGTCAGTGCTCTTGAGATGTAACTCAAATCCACATCCGAAGAGATCACTCAGATGTTGTAAGCTGTTTAGTCGATTGCGAATATGGTTTTTCTACGTCAATGGTTGTTGTGGCTGAAAAAGACAACAACAACAATGCGTAAGCAAGCGAGAAACGCGTCAGTGGAGATTTCTTGGTAGATCAAAAATGTTATCAATTTGGATTAGGGAAATGAAAAAGGCCTCGAAATGTTTGTGAAAAGAAATTTGAAAATTCTTTAAATTCCTTTTGAGTTGTAAACAATTTCAGCTTATTGATTTTCAGGCAACAAGTATTTATCAGTTAACATTTAGATATTTAAGCTTCTTCCAGGCCTAATTTGTGTTCTCTTCTCTCCCAGTTGTGGTCTTGAAAACCAGGGTTAGTGGTGTGATTTTTTTAATCCGCTACACACTCAAGCCAAACACCAAAGAGCATCAGATTTTATTGATGCTTGTGAAACATAGATTAGTTTCATGGTCTTCATACTTGAATGAGGTTTTCCAAAGGCCATATCATGGGGGTGGTTACCCTTCCCTTTTCTCCGAACTGTGTATATTTCACTTAAATGCTTCTTCAAACTTTGTAGTTTTTCTATTTTGAACAAATTCTGTTTCATATTTATAAAAGCAACACAAGCTCCAAGTTTTTGCGTATCCACGTCCAGTTTCATTTTTCATTTTAAATTTATTTAATGCTGGTGTAACAATAGCACTACAGCTAATTAATACCAACTATAGATAATAAATGCAACTCTCAAAGCATCATCTTGTGTGTTCTCGTGAAAAACCAATTCAGCAAGGTCATTTACTGGTTTTGAAGGTACCCTAAATTTTGATTTCTATCGGGCATAACTCGGCGGTTGGCAAGAAAGATCTGAATATCTGAATCTAAAGTCTACTTTGTCCAATAAGATTAGACTTGCTCCAAGTTTATTTCGTTTCGTTACTCAGTAAAAAATTTGTAACGGTGGAGGAAAATACTCTGCGGAGGAGAGGCCTTTACCCAAGGTCGCTACTCCGCAGGGTATTTTCCACCACAGGGTATTTTCCTCCGCAGTGACATATTTATTACTGATTAATGAAACGAAATAGACTTGGAGCAAGTCTAAATAAGATCAAAAAGAGAAACATTACTCTGCAAACTCACAGCCTTGTTTGAGTCACCAAGTAGGGTGTTTTTCCGTATCAGGGTGTATTATCTTAATCCCATTTGATCAAGTGGCTGCAAGCTGCAAAGAAATTCAACTGACCGAATTATACGTATCACTTGATTCGATAGATTGTTAGTATTGGTTACGTCGGTCAATTTTAATATTGATGACGTCATATATGTTCATGACGTAATAGCTTAACATGTTATAATTTGACATGTTATAATTTGACATGTTATCTTGTAATTTGACATGTTATCTTGTAATTTGACATGTTATCGTGTAACGTGTCATACACCACGTTATAGTAATCATTATTATCTCAGTTAAGTTCGAAAACTTACTAGTTTTAATTAATGGGTTACGCATGATTATAGACTTTCAAATAAAAACATGTTATTACAAGATAATGATTAAATTGGGCATAATTTCATCAACATTTTCATTATAATAATTGGAAAGAATAAAGCGATCTACAATTATTGTTTGATTTGCTGAAAGTTGAATGGTTTTTGTTGCCTTGTTAAAACTGCCTTGAATCTATCCTGTTTCGTGTTAAAATAAAGTGTTCCATTTTAGCTCATTATTTCATTTTAAAGTAAAGTAAAGTTGTTTTAGTTTTTTGGGTCACCCGGCTTGTAACGACATATCTAAACAAAATTAAATTCTCGATCAAAATTTTTGTAGCTACTGCTATGGGAGAAATAGAATTATCGTGGTTCTACTGATTGTCAAATTTATTATGAGACATTGATATTAATGAAATCATAGGTGAAATTCCATGATGCCGCATAGATCAGTTGAATTGTGAAACCTTATAATGTTCCATGTTTCTTGGCACATGCCTCTCAACGAATAACAGAGAGTTCAAAATTAAGCGACAGCCCTTCTTTGCATTTTGCCTTTGTAAAAATTAAACAACACAGTTTAGAGATTATCTTTCTCTGTGTTTTTGCTTATTATTTTAGCTTCATTCTATTTTTACTATTTTTCATTCTTGTTTATATTGGTTTTGATCTTGTTTTCGCTTTTTATGTTGTTTTAATGTTCGCGTAAAATTTGTTGCTCTGACAAATCAGTTTGTAAGAAAAAACACTTTATTACTAAATCTCGGGAAGGGGCGTGCCGTTTTTCCGGGTGTCATTTTCACAGAAAATTTCTAGAACTGGGTGTAAAATAGGACAATTTTGTCTAGAACTGGTGTGTAAACGGAGAAATTTATTGATTTTTCCCATTGAAAATGTTCCAGAAATACCCCTTCTGTGTAGATCTTTTGCTTAAAATGTTTCTTGGGCCGCGCTGAAAATTGATTTTTCGCGAGGACCTCCCCATCCTTTTTGAGGCTATTCCAGCTTATTATTAGATTCAACAATTGAGATTTTGTAACGATTGAAGGCTCAGATGGTTAACTGGATTTGTCACTTCTCACGAGCCTGATAAACACCTCACAGCTTTCTGATACTAAAGAAATGCCACACAACCTTTGCGGAACAACTCAATCGCGTAGTATTTTGCCAAAACCTAATGATCGGAAAACGAGATAAAGATCCACGTTGGTGGCTTTTTAGGCCTACAAAGGCAACCGCTATTGAAGAAATTTCCTATAATAATTGCATAAATCCCACCTTAGACGCTACGATAAAGAGACGTAGGAGCAACTCATAAATGGTAGAGTCAAGAAAAAGGGGCATATGGTAACCCATGTACTTGGACACTTTTAGGTTGACTTTAAATAAATTGCAAATCAACTAAAAATGGATTCTCTAAACCCCGGTTCCCGACGTCACTGCTAGTGCTACCAAATTCACATCCCCCCTGCCTCCGATCGTGGATGTAGGAGTAGACAAGCTAGATTCGGTCAGCATTCCATCTTTGGCCTGGGGGTAAGAAACTTTATATCTTATAACAGAACAAGGAAAATCTTAGACTTTCCTTGCAGGAATAAATTAATATTGATTTCACTTCAATAAATTAATCGTCGCAGAATCTATAGCTTAAAGAGGATTTAAGATTCAGCCCGCACACAGGCTACTTGAAATCTGACATTACAGCCTCATTCCAAAGGAATCTTCTTCCCTGGCACATAACTGGACAGCCTACACCATCAATCATTTTATGGCTACTGCATTGAATTGAATTGTTTGATGCTAACAAGTGACTGGTTAATCATACATAGTAGCTAGATACTGAATCATAAGGAGACACACTATCTCTAGATATATGACAAATAACAGTTCGTTCTTTAAAAGTTATTTCGGTATGCTTACTATTAGGACGAATTATATCTGTCATATATCTAGAGATGATTGTGCCCTCCATGATCTAACGCCGACAATCATGCATCATATTAGTTGAGCGGTGTTGGTGTTGGCGTTGGGGAGAAGCGATACTGCGACCGTGCAACAAGTCTAACATCATATGTCATCTAGGTCAAAAGCCTTTTTCCCCGAAACGAGGCGAATCTTATTTTGTGAACGTTTGGCTTGTATCGCTTGTTGGCGTTCAGAAATTCAATTCAATAGCCACAAAGCGACTAGCCAATCCACCATGAGTATTTTTATCTAAAAAACATATCCCTGATCTGAGAACCTGGAAACCAAGTTTCTAACACTGACACTTTAAAATGACGGCAGGGTTGAAAAAGTGCGTTGCCAGGTTATGAATGTTTTTGTGAGAGACTATCCAGGCCTGTTTAAAGGCCAAGCCAAACGAACAAAAATCATTGCACAAAATATTTTGATTTGTCGTGTGTAAATAAATTACTTGTTTGCTCATCTATAAATAAACTATATATACCTTAGTATAACAAAGCAAGGAGAATTTGGTAACAGGTATGAGATTTATGTTATTAGCATGACAAAGCGTCTTTCCATTTTTGGAATTGATTTATTTTTAATCTGATTTCTTGTATTTGGTCTTGACAAATTTATTTACCTTTATTTTTGAATATGCTACAAAATAAGTTGCAGAGGTTTTTTAAATAAGCACCAGGGACGAAGAAAGAAATGATGGGTCGCTGGTAAATTTAAGGTTTGAGGCCCCCTTCTGTTACATAATAATAGTGATTCCCATAAAATAATTCCTCCTTTACAGGCACAAGTTAAAGTTAGATTAAATTAGTTAGATTACAACTTTCACAGTGAACTAAACTAATAAGTGGCTACCTACTTAGCTAAATTAACAAAAACAATCAAATTAATTATTCGTAATTTTGATGTGAGATCGAGCTAATCTACTGATTTGGAACTGTATTTGCAGGTCTAAATGAATTGAGAAGCTTTCTAGAGTTGAGATTTTCAAGGAAGGTCTTTTCCCAATATTTCCCCAACAAAGATGTGGCTTGCTTTTGAAATTTCACTTGGTGCTAGTATCTTAGGTAACAATTCATTTCGCTATTTAACGAATTGTGCAGCTGGGCATTTAAATGAAAAATGGAGGAACTCGTCACATAAGCTACGTCAGTATGCCTACAAATATGTAAAATAAACATTTCTTCATTTCTTTATGAATAAAAAGAAACATTTCTCTTGTTATGAAGGTAAAACTTTAAAGTTAAACCTAACTTTTCAATAAACTGGTTACTTAGAGAAAACGTATGCATGCGAACAACCATATTAGCCACCGAGATGAAAGGTAAGTTTTACCGAAGTTTTTATTTCGCAAGGAGTAGCACAAGCGAAAAAAACGAAAAATCCTAGGTAAAATATCTGGCCAATTTTTGTCTAAATGATCAGTTAGAGCCTTTAGTTTTTTTTTAAATTGGCCAATTTTGGCCTAATTGGTAAGGTTATGTACCTTGTTTTCAGGGGAAAAATTTCCTTTTACAAAATTGGCCAATGTTTGCCTAAATGTTAAGATTACAGCCTTAATTTCGGGGCAAACATTGGCTGTTTAAAAATCATGTCCACATGTCCATTGCAGATATGATGGATACTTGTATAATGGACTATAAACATTTGTGATTTATTATTCAGTCATAATTTCAATGGAACTTTTCTTGCGTCTTTAGCCTTTCAAATTCTTTAAATCTGAAGTGTAATGAGGAATATTATCGGAGAGATATTGTATATCGAAAGCCAAGGGAGGAGGGGGGGGGGGGGCATTACCATCTAAGTCGGATAGGAATTTTTTTCCAAGGAAAAATTTAGGTGACCAAAAAAAACCATGGAACGAAAACCCAACCCAAAAAATAAAACAGTATAACAGGTGTTATGGTGCGAATTTGATGCCAATAACATTTTCTATTAAAATTTCTTTGCTATTTCTGAAAATATTTTACCCAAAAATATAAGATTTTTAAATTTCTAGTGCATAAATTTTGTATTTTTAGAAAAATTTTTCAAACACAAAAATATGTTATCGAAATCGAAATCCCAGACACACAAATAAAGGACACACCCCCCCCCCCCTGGGGTCTTTCCATACTATTTTGATAATTGAGGGCGCTCAGCTTAGGCAGTGGTGTGCCGGCTAGCCGTGGTGTGTCATCGAGCTTAACTGAGCATCATCTTTGGTGTTTTATATACATTCAAAAGCACACAACAATAATAACATCAGCCGACTAACGAGCGTTTTGTTCAATATTTAATAAATATCAGATGAATTAATGGCATCTCAGTGCAAATGGATTGCTAAAAGTATGAAAAAACTTTTAATACAAGATTATGGTTTTTTGTTTATTCGGCTTGTTCGAAAGTGAATTTTCTTATGTCTGGTGTTTGGTGTGCTTTCGGAAATTATGTTGATCCATCTTTTCATTTATACTCGGGAAGAAATATAAGGTATAAGAATATAACAAGCTATTCTTTTTTGAAGGGGCACTACTCTCGGGAAGGTATTTTAGCCTATAGTTTTGAAAGACAAAAAGGCACGTGTGCTGAGCCTTTGACTAATAACAACCAAGAAAAGGAACTTCGTGATCATCGACAGGGAAATTGTCATATTACCACAATGCATCACTGTGTTTGGAGAGCTACAAAAGATTATCAAATGTGACTAGTTTTTGAACCCTTGGGCCAATAGTCTACATACCTACATCCAAACTGTGATAATTATGATATATCGTTTTAGTAAAGATGGCGGTAGGGGATTTCCAAAATGGCGCCCGGAAAGGACCTTTTTGCGTTCCATAAGAGAATTTTAATAGAATTTCGAGAAAAGCTCCTCGCCGTAATTATATTTAAATGGTCTATTTCAGGTGTCATTATTCAAATTAATCAGAATTAAATATCTTTTTATGAATTCATGTGACTGTTTCCAGGAAGAGTTAAAATTTTCCGTCAGGGATTGGAAACAGATGAAAAATTTTTTAAGATACTTTGAAACGCAATTATCGTCAAATAGTTTTTCCATAGTCATGGTTCTATGAAATACCAACAGTTTTATCACAGTAATGAATAACACTTGATATAATAGTAATAAATATATACAAGTTTCAAAATTACAGCAGAAGCATAAAACTGGCTCTTTTATAATAATAATAATGAACCGCATCTCCATTTCGGAGCAGTTACTGTGCCTAGGTGCATAGGGTAAGTAACACGGGTA
>JAYJMH010081207.1:0-10117 GCA_036873815.1 Phacellophora camtschatica | reverse complement strand
GAGATAAGATTTGAACCATAAAATAGCCTTATCACTAAAGCCGATATACACTAATTTTTCCAAAAAGATTTTGTGGTGCTAGTCTACTAATACAGTTTTACATCATTTAGTTGGTCCAAAACGTTTTGGGCCTAAATGTCGGTCTAAATTTTTTTACACCCCCCTAAGTTATATTTGAAGGTGCGCCTCTGGCTACCGCCTCCAAGGGTATATCTTTTGGGCCACACAGTACAAACATTAACGAAAACTAAATTACCTTGAAAACCTATTCTGAAATGTCGGAATTTTAAAAATGTTCTCCCTTCATCAACAATTCTCATCAAGCTGAGATAAGGTAGCCTGCGTGCAGACTCGACTGGTTCCTTTCAAAAGAATTTAGTTGAATGTAAAATTTCAGGCTAAGATAAGGTGGCAATTGCAATCTCACTATGACACGGTAAGCCCTTTACAAAGATTCAGGATAAATGTGTTTCAATTCCACAAGAAATGCGAAAGTTTTACTGAAAAAAAAAACTAATGGTGACTAGGCGCAATTTTTATACGAAACCCATTTATAATAAACTAGCTCTTAAAATCGGCAAATGAAATTAAGAAATTGTAGTTCAAAGAACGCTTGAAGCCAAAACACTCTCCTTTTTTTCTCGTTTAAAGATCCCAATTTATGTTATCCAACAGCAGAAATCGGCTGAAACCTGATGTCAGATATCTATGCCCAAACCCCCGTTTTAGGAATAGATATGGTGTGTTTCATAGTGTATTTTATGTATAACGTGCATACAACTATTTTTTTCAAACGGGTAGCCTTACTGTTTGAGCAAAACCGAAGATTTTAGAATTGGCGTTTATATATATGATGAAAATGGGAAGGTTATGTTATGGCATTTACACATATTTGACACATGTGATAACGTTTAGCTTTCCTTTCTGGCTGGATTTGAGGCTTCTTAAAATTGGTAAATATTTTATGAATATGGTCAGATCTTGGCTTGGGAAATCACTTGACAATCCCAGGGGGGTGGGTATTTACCGTTGTTAAATGACGGGAGGGGGCAGACACTTTGCTGCACGATAAAAAGTCATCTGGTACATTTTTAGTGTGCAGCTCTAATGATATTTAGTGTATAATTGGATTTTTATGAAAAAAAAAATAAAATACAATAGAATAACCTGATAAGATGATCAAGGGAGTGCTATGATGGTCACACTTACAGTGATGTGCGGGGGTTGACACCGGTTCGCACATTTTGTGTCAGTAGGATCACTAAATAGTATAAATACTTCCCGCCAAGTAATTTTTCATTAAATCCAGTTGCTTTTGGAGAACATTGATCTTTCCAAACATAGAATATTCATCAATATTACGATTTGATGATGAACCCCTTTAAAAGTCCTCAAAGCGGGTGAGTACCATTCTGGAAAATATCTAGCTGGCTTAAAACATTCAACACTGAGCTTAAATATGTAAAAAGATGGCTATATACAAATAAACTTTCATTCAATATAAGTAAAACTATATAATTTTTCATTCTTCTGCAATTTCAGTCCCTCCAGGTATTCTAATAAAAATATGTAAAAGCATATTTCTAGAGTAAATAAAGTTAAATTTTTGGGACATCTCTTGGATAAACACCACAGTTGGAAGTATCATATCAACGAACTTTCATAAAAAATTAGCAAAGACTAAAAGTATCTGTTCCAAAATTATAAATCTCCTTTTTGATATATATTTGTCATGCATTGTTCATATCTTTCTTACAGTATGGTATCACTGTTTTGGGACAAAAATACAGCTCATATAGTAGCTATACTCAAATTGCAAAAAGAAGCCATCAGAGTGATATCGCATCAAGCATATCTTTCCCATTCTCTTTCACATGCTATGAATCACGGTCTGGCAAATTTCATGCTTTTTACCAATTTCGTGCTTTTTGTATTCATATGCTTCACCATAGCACTTTAAACAAAGAAAATATGCGTTCTTTGAGAAACTCACGAAAGTAACCGTCAAATAACTTCTGCCTCTCTTAATTTTCAAAATAGCAGAAGTCATTTTCTCTTTTAGTTGCCTAAAACTTGATTTAGAAACTGTCCCCTTGTTGTGACAAAATTCCATTAAACACCGTATGAATGTTGATACTTTACCCCTGTACTTTACAAACCTATTAAAGTTAGTAAAAAGTCAAGAAAAAATGCACACGCGTAAGCAAGTAATAAATTGATAAACATTCTGCAAAAGAATAAGATAATTGTATTTACAAAAAACAAGGTTGATGATAAATTACGATATGTTAATAAAACAATGCAAAACTACTGCTGAAAAGACTAATGAAAGAGTGAAGTAAATGTTAACGAAGCGCACTGTAATATATAAGTAGTTATTTCTGGAAATGCGAAATAGCAGATTTAAATAGCAGGTTTTTACATTGTCTGTCATTCGTTACCGTCTGAGATGAAAGAATCCCAACCATCCATAGAGTTTAAGAGACAATTAAAAAAGTACCATCACAAAACCTGCTACTGTCCTGCTAAAACCATCTCCTGCTAATACGGGCTAATACCTAAAATTTTGATTTCAAACAACATACACGATTCTACCGAAATATCATTAAAGAAAATGTCACTTCTAAATCATTGTTGCTGGTTATAAAATTTGCATCATAAATTAAAAGCGCCTGTCACACGCAGTATAAACATAAGAAATATGAGACCTCTATATTGTAGGAATAAGTTATACACACAGGCGCCAGTCTGCTGATTGACACGAGAACAAGCGGTTATGTCACTCAAACGGACGCTATTTCACGTTAATGACAAAAATCTAACACTCGCAGGAAAGAATGAAAGCAACAGCATATGCATAACTCATCAGGTGTACTATTTCTTATGGTATACATAGGCATAAAATTTCTACTGTCGAATTATTGTAATCTCTACTACTCAAAATTTGTCATAGTGAACGCATAAATTATTTTATCAAACTGGAACGACGCCGCGACGTTTGCTTGGGGTTGATTGCTTGGAAAGATGAGCATCATGGCTGTGAATTTGAGATGCTTTTGCTTTGGTCTGATTTGAAGACCATGCTTTGCTGTCACTGATTTGACGATTCAGGGTCTGAATCCATGCAATCCTGTCTTCTTTATTGTCGGCAGACAGCCAGTGCCTAAAAATGTATGTAGTTATTAAATTAACTACGCGGATAAACGATGTTTAAAAAAGTTGTGCAGTACAACAAGAGCAGATTCTGTAACAATACTGAAATTCGACACACCAATTTCAAGCGATTAGCAATTTACGACAAAGCAAATTCTCTCAAACAGAAAATCCAAACATGGCTTGGCTTGGTTTGTTTTGATTTTCTGCTGGAGGGAATTCGCCTTGTCTCTAATGGCTAATCGCTTTGAAATTGGCGTGTCAATTTTCACTATTGTTACAAAATTTGATCTTGTTGTGCAGTACTATAAATGTATAATATTTAATGTATAACCCTTTGGAAAACTACCAAGGCATAATTTTTACTCTTTGAATAGCAAAATGTAAAATTTGCGGCCTTTGGGAAACTCATAAAAAAAAATAATCGAGAAATAATTTGTCCATTTGGAAACAGATGAAAATGAATATTGCTATAAATGAAAATTACATGTATATATACTTTGTGTCTTAACTGAAGAACGGACGCAAAAGAATAGACAAATATTGGCACACTGAGACCTTTCAAACCTACGTTTTCATCAGAGTGTGAGGCCTTTCAAACCTACGTTTTCATCGTGTTCACACTCCAAAATTTGTCTATTCTTTTAATTTCTTCATAGTATAAAATTATATATATATATATATATATATATACATACATATATATATGTTGATTGTCCTTAGATGTATTTTGTTTATGGTTATATTTACAGCTAGCTAGCTAAGCTCTGCTTCTGTAATTGTCAGTTAATATATTTTCATCGAAAAATTTCGGGCAAAAACATTTCTTACAAAAAGGATTGTGCAGAAAACAGGCTTACGATATTTTCGCCTTAATTTGACTTGACACACAAAGCAGAAAATTGAGAAAAATTTGATGACAATTTATAACATAACCTAAAAATCAATAGCTTTGCAGCTTTCATCAAACGTTGCACAAGCAAATTAAATATCATTGCTGTGAAGCACTTACTTTATCTGAACTTCTCTCCCTTCAATTGTAGACAACAAAGATGCGACGTCATTTTTACAAACAGGTCTTTTGACAAGCAATTCAAAAGTGTTTGGTCTTGAACATTCCATCCGTGGCACAACATCAACTGTCTGATTTGAGCACATTCGCAAATCGATGGTATCAGTTGGTGGCTAAAATGTAAAAATACAAATTTAAATATCCCAAGATATTCTTTCACCAATCGAATAAAATAAGCAAGAAGAAGCGTTTTCACAAAGTTCTTTGTGTTCCATAATAAAATCTCCACTGATTCTACCATATAGAAGCCTTAGTACCTTAGATTCTCAGAAAATAAATTCCTTAGTACCATAATTCATCACGTGATTTGCATAAGATTCTTATTATTGTCAGGGATAAATAAGTATTACCTTGCACTCTTCTTCATCCGGGAATCTCCAAAATGAAACCAAATCGCCATGCATCACACACCATCTCCTGTTCCATGCCGTGTAACCACCAACTTCTTCAAGAATGGTCTTTGAAAAAAGGACCAGAAATGTATTAAACATAAAGAAAGATGTTTTTCTTTCGTTCTTTATTTAAAGTTAGTCAACAAGTATAGCTTTAACTAGCTAATTAACACTAACGTTGCGTGCGGTTGAGAAAAATGTGTACAAAATATGTGCCTTGTTCGTCAACAATGGTTGAGGAAAACAGATATAGGACTTAGGTAACTGAGATAAGAAAATATGTATATTCTTCAAAATGATTCTGAAAAAAAAAACCTTCTCAGAAGCAGTTGAAAACTTTGAGAGAAGACAGTCCACATTGCAGACACGAGTTTTTATAGCTTTAAAAACAGTTAAGATTAAAAAGTAAATTGCAAAATCGCTACGGAGTGACATCGCGAATTTTAACCAAATGAGTGTCATATGCAAATTGACTTTACGTCTTAATCCAAAATACGTTTAAAATTTAAAATATGCTTTTTAACCTATAGGCATTAATCAACAAAGGCATAAAAATGCTTTCTTTTCTCACTCGGTATACAGTATGTTTTTCAAAACAGCATGTTTAGTTATGTCTTATTAAATGTCTTATTAAAAGGACATTAATCTGGAAACAGGCTGAAAGATTTCTTATACTATGGTTAAGAAACCTTCAGTGATTTAAACTTAATCTTTAAAGAAAACCCCGTGGAAACACTATCAAACAGTATGCTCTTGTTACCTAGCATTATCTCTAAATTTACTTAACCATAACATACATGCTATGTTTTTGCTAAGTTTACTAGATTGATGCTTTTGCATGAAATCTCTAAAAGATAATTTAGCACCTGATCTTAACAAACATTATTAAAACTGAAAATTTGGGATTCTCCTAGAAACCTTAATAAAGTCAGGCTGAGAAATTTCTTACACGAGGGTGCCATTTCTCAAAGAAATCAGACTGATGTCTCTTATATAAAGTGGTTTTTATTTTTCAGTTCTTACCGTATGCGAAGACCAAAAACGAGAAAAAGCTTCTCCTTACCATGAATCCTCTGGCAGAAGCGGTAAATTCGGGCACACAATCAACTTGCAAATCAATAAAACCTTCCAATGGACAATTTTTTGGAACCTGGAAAAAATAAAAAAAAAAAATCTGTGAACGTCTGCAAACGTCTACAACACACGCGAAAGTACATTTCAAATAAAGTTCATATCCGCCATCTTGAACTCTCTTATAGATCTAGAGCCTAATGTGCAGTTTAGGGAAGAATTAGACTGCATATGATGTAGACGTATGGATTTTTTGGGGAAGAGTTGGGAGCAAATAAATTACAGAGCGGGGAAAAGATATTCAGTTGACATACCTTCACTCCTGGCATGAAGACCAGACTTCACAAGCGTATTTCAAATACAAGTTTTTATCGTTGCAATAACAGAGGTAAAGTTTGTAACGATAGTGACACTGACACACTGGTTTCACAGCGATTGCAGAGGAGATGTTTTCGTTTTCCAGTTGAGAGAGTTTCGCTTTGTTCTCGAGGGATAATCGCTTTGAAACCAATGTGTCAGTGTCACTATCGTTACAAAATGTCTTTCTCTTTATTGGAGAGACACCTATATATTTATTGATGATATATATAATAAATATATAGTAATAATATAGTATATATATATATATTTACACCAGTATATAGTAATTATAAAAATATTCCCATTTCTGATTTGGCATACCTGATTGAGAACAAATTTTCCAGTCCTGATCATGTTGAGGTCAATTTTCATGTTTCCAACTGCAGTAAAATTCGTTGTGCGAAAGACAGGTTTTGGTGAAGCTCCGCGCACTGCATAAGATCAAACAAAAGATTAGTTAATGCACAAACAGATATTTTTTGAATATTTAAGCATATCGCACCCTTTACTTGTGAACACACGATTTCAATAAAAATGTAAAGATTTCGAAAAAGGGGTTTAAATTCATTGAAACAAGCTGTACACAGTACAGTAAATACCCGCATAAAAGAAACTCAATTAAAGAAACTTTAGCCTGAGGGTTTTTGAAAAATGTACAATAAATAAGAGACTGATTTTAGCCTACAATTGGAAAAAAACAGTTTCTTATGTAAATGGGCAAATAAAAATGGAGCATGGTTTAAATAATGGCTGCATCCTGCATTGGATAATTCAATAGATATATTGATAATATTATATTCTGAAACCAAATTTTATCAATGCACCGACTAATTTACATATATATGCACATACACATTATCATTTCCACTAAATTTTTTTATGTTTCTGAAGTTTACAAAATATTTGCAACCAATTTAGTGATTTTTCAAATAAGAAACTCAAACCCTGGAAATTCATTTGGAACCCGTAGATAAGAAACTGCTTAGCCTAAACTGAAAAATCAAGTTTCTTATATGCGAGTGTTTACTGTATTCTCTGAAAAAACTATAACTCATTTTGTTTTAATTAGGGAGAGAAAACGAGTTCAAGTACGACGACAGCTGAAACAATTACATTTAAAGAATAAACTTGGCAACTTGGGAAAAAGTTTGCCCCCATGGAGCATCATCAGAGCCTTCAGTTATGTTCAATAGTCATCATGTTATATTCAGTAGCCAGTGTTACTACATAGTTGTATAGTAACTGCTCTGAAATAGAGAATTCTATTAATATTATCAGAATGTTTTTCAAATCTGTGACACGTAAAATGAATTTTTTCGTCGTCGTTCGGAAAAACCAGCTGAAGATCCCGAGAGGAGAAAGAAATTTGCGTAACTGCGGCAGGGAGAAAGCTTAATGCATACAGAGCATTTAGTATGGCGAAAACAAAAAATAAGGTTCACAAAGAGATATATTTCAGCTGCAAGATCATTTTTTTAAGTGAACTTTCCGAAATCGCACTTAAACGCATCTTGAATCTAAACCACTGTTACTGAAATCACAAAACTAACTAAATGTAAAAAATGTGTATAAAATTCAACTTTTAGAACTGCCCGAAAAGAAATGTTGCTTGACCATAATAAAGAAGCTATTCCACGTTGAAAGGAAGCTTCAAGCTTCAAGAGCTAAGAATCTAAAGCAATTAACTCCAATAACATTAAGCATTGTATGATTTCGCTAAAAAAATTCTTCATTTATTAGTAAAAACGTTTCTTAAATTTTCGCGGCTTTCATCGATGAGCTTTTCATAAAGGATTTCTTATAAAAAAATTCAAAAGTCAAAGGAAAGACAAAGACAGTGAGAATAATAACAATTCATATATATAGTCATCATTCTGCCTTTGTTTGTCTCCGTTGATCCTCTCAAAAGTTCCATAGTTGTTGTGCAAACCCTTCTTACAACGTAAAATAAACCAAAACAATTCTCACCTGGCGAATCATCAGCGGAATTCACCCTTTTCTGAAAAGAAAAATCCATGGGAAAGTTTAAAAACAAGACAAAAAACTAAAAGTAAAAAGTCGCTTGTGACATTTATATATATTATAACATTTTTGAATATCATTTTGGCAATAGGCGATGGCCTGGAGAATCACACACACCATCTCCAGATACATGACAAATAATAGTTGGGTGTTTATTTTGTTGTTGAAAGTTACTTTGAAATGTGTATTTCAAGAACGAATAATATTTGTCATATATCTGGAGATTTACTATCTACCTCCTGGAACTGGTTCTTCTTTGACATAAATAATAACTGGGAGATAACGGGACAGTTTACTAAATAACTACAAAAATAAGATACTTGTACAATATACGAATATTCTCCTATTAACTTTTATTCTTTCAAAGTTGATTTCATCGAAACATTGTATGCAAAATTTATTTGTGAGTTTTTTGTTATTTATAGGTATGCGTGGAGGTTCTTATATTTCTAGGTTTCTTATGCAGGTTTTACGAGATTTAAAATAACTACACTTACTCTGGGAGTCAACGAAGAAAACATGTTTTTCATCAAACTAGGGCTATCCTTTGATTGCTGAAAAGATAAAGTTAAATATCACATCTCTAGTTAATTTAAAATTTGAAATTAATAACTAAAGATCAAGTGAAATATCTTAGTAACTATAAAGATCAAGTCAAATATCTTTCCGTTTTATTCGAAAGTTAAATTTGACATACCGGGTGTCCCAAAAAAACCTTTTGCAAAGAATATGCAAAAACGTGAATATAAGATTTTTCATAAACACAACTATTAAACAGCCTGATAGCAATTTATGACCTCGATTATTAAAAACGCAAATGTAGCGGCTATGATATATCCATTTATGTCCAAAAGTTCTTTGCAGCAAAAACAAAAAGTTTTGCAATTGAGGCATTTCAACCGAGAATTGGCCAATTTCGCTGCATTCAAATCTACAATTCAACAAGGTAAACAAAACAAAATTTCTTGAATTCTTGTTTTTCTATAAAACTACAATTTTGAGCAAGAACGGTTCTTTTATTCAATAAGGCCTAAAAGAATAAAGGAATCAAAGATACATCTTTTCTCTAATTTATGGATTGCTTTGTTTGAAAGGAAAAAAATTGACCAACTTTAAATCGATGACACTTTTTCATCTAGGAGCCTGAAACGGTTCAATAGCAAAACATGTTGTTTTCACTGAATAAGACTTTAAAATAGGGATGACGATATCACAGCTGTTACATTTGCGTTATGATAATCGAGGTCACAAATTACTCGTATGTTATCAGCAGTGGCGGCTGGCAAGGGTATCAACGGTACTAGTCTAGTACCATTTTATTTTCAGAATATATTTCATTTTTTCTTTATATTTCTTAAAATTAAAAACTTCTGCAATTCTGAAAATAAAAATTTCAGCAAGCTTGTGCAATTAAAAAACTTACAAAGGCTTTGAACGAAAAAGGAATGAAATGCCCATTTCCTTCTTGAGTGTTTTATTAACCAGTATGTCAATATCAGTTTAATAGTCACTAATCCGTATTGACGTATTTCTTTTCATTATGACTGAGCCTGTTGAATTACTTTCTAAAAAGAGCCACGGTACCAGATTTTGATTTCTAGTAACACTGGATTGTTATACCCGGCCCTGTGTGACGTAAATTGCATTGAATACATTCCTTTAAACAAAGGACAGCAACAGCCACGGTACTAGTTTTCGATTTCTAGTAACGTGAACGGTGGAGCTTCAATACGAGGAAAGGAACAATGGTTTTAAGAAAACTGATCAGGTTGTCGCAAGTGGTTATCGTGTTGTGGCAAGGGTGTCTCTCGCATTTTTTCGCATTTGCCAGCTCATGGTTGTTTGAGTCACGAGGAGCGAATTAGTTTGAAAAAAGATGGTCGACCTTGTCCAAGAATTGAACAGTATGTGAGACGTTCTCTTGGATATGTGGCGATTCAGAAAAAAAACATCTATTTTCGTTGTACTTTTTTAGTCATGAGCGATTTATCAAAGGTAAGAACACATTATTTTATTCTTAGAAAAAATTATAGTTATCAATCATTAT
>JAYJMH010081196.1:0-10118 GCA_036873815.1 Phacellophora camtschatica | reverse complement strand
CAGTATTCAAAAACTTATCCAAGAATGTGTCTATTGTTCTTGGTTTTGAATTGGCAAATCATGTCCTTGCTCACCTGAACGGTTCAAGATATTTAGAAGACCCTGCTCAATTTCCAACAGAAACCAGCCACTTTTTAGAAAAGGAAGTGGCAATCATCAGTTATTTAAATGGTTATGTATTTGGAACCTTTTATAGACGTTTAAGAAACTCGAAAAAGTGGAACACAAGCAAAAGCCAGCAATGCCTTTCAATTTTGATGGCTGGTAAATGTGCCCAACAAACTGATGAGACAATGAACAGCCATGTGCTTATTAAAATAAAAAATAGAGGTGGACTTTGGACAGTTAATCCAGAGGTTGAGAAATGTTTTAGTATTGCTGAATCAGAATTCAGATTACAGGCTAATATGAAACATTCCAAGATTGACAGCAAAGATTTACTTTCCAAACTCATGAAAAATAGTGTTTTATTGGCTAATTTTCTGCATGTTTCTGGCATGGCTGAGAAACCAATAATAAAGGAGATAGCTCTAAACTTCCTGGAACATCTGCTAACATTGTATGTACGAATGCGAAGCTTTTCCTTTGCAAAAGATATAATACAAAAGCACAAAGTTGAATCAAAGAAAATGAAGTCCAAATCACTGAGAACAGAGATGAAAAAAATCTTCTGAGACTTTATAGAACACAATAGGTGATAATATGGGTGTCCCAAAATAAAGTATACAAATTTGATGGCATGATATTCAATAGTGATCACCAATAAAAATAAAATTAATTTAATTGTCAAAATTACTCCTATAATAAAAAATGGCTATTATTTTAAACTTGAGCAATTATCCTGAGATGTAGGCAAATGAAATTCAATGTTTGTTTTTCCCAACATCAGAAAAATCCTCTTCATGCAGAATCAGGAGTTTCTAAATATTTTGTTTATTAAAAAATAGAATAAAACTTTTTCTTCAGAGTTTCACTTAATTTTTCTTACCATATTTCCATGTTTTGCAAAAGAAGAACTTAAGAAAAAACTGGTATTTTCCACAGCTTTTCTAGTATAGCCCTCTCAGTTTGGCTTTATCTTTACCATCAAATTGGTTTTGGCTTTACATTCAAATTTGTATGCTTTTTTGGCACCATTTTAGATCTACTAAATAAATTGTAAGTTGGTGAATGTTTAACTAAGACATAATAATATATTAACCTTGTGTAAGTCAGTTCACGTGGGACTGGGAGAAATGGTTATTTGAAAATGTACAAGATCTGACTTATACAACTGTTTTCTTCCTTTTAACTTTTCTGCAAGGTGGCATCTCAGTATCTATCTCACATGATTGTGAGCTGGAAGCACCTCTACAATTACCAGCAATGGACTTGACATCGCGAAGCGCACAGATAGTGTTGTCATTTTAGCCAACGTCCCTTACTGTAGGATTGTTTTTGCGTCGACCCAAACTTCTCTGTACTCCAAAATAATTTTCTAGAGGATCTTGGCAGAACCTTTCAGTAAGGACATATGCAACCCCATTTGCCAGCAGGAATTTAATTAATTCAATTACTGAGTAGACAGTTATTTTTACTCCTTTGTATGTTGGTTGAGAAATGAACATGTTTGCTTTCGAATCTTTTGAATATTCTCCAGGTCTACTCTCAATGGAAGAGAGCCAATCTTTGAAGTACTGGAGAAAAATATCTGTGAGCCATACAAATCTTTCATCATCAATTGATGAAAATTGCTTCAAAAAAGGCTTGCATTTCGTAGTGCATTCAGAGGTATTTCGAACATTCATGCAGAGGTATTTTGAACATTCACCAGTACCATGTGTATCCTCTGGACCAAACTGTCTGAGAACTACACTGACAGAGGAGCTTAATACATGCACAGCTAATTTCACAGTCATTCTGGAAAAAGGGGTCAACTTAATGTGCTCTTGTGTCAACTTCGGTATAATATGAAGGCCACACTCTAAATCCTCATTGAACAACTTGGAGATATGACTCCAAACTAAATATTTGCCATCATTCCACATCAATCTGCTGTGCGTACCATTACCAGAATGCTCAAGGCAGTTTCTCACCGTTTTAAGGAGGTGAGGTACATCAGGAAAAAAGTAGATGTACCTCTTATCAGCAGAGAACAGGTTAAGTGTACGGTATGTTACATCTATATCTTTATTCAAATCTTCATCTCTTCTCATTTTTGAGTGCATTCTGTACATCTTTCTATTTTGTGAAGCTCCATCACTGGTCACAACAACAATTTTGAACTTGCATTTTAATTCACATATACCAACTGCCTTCCAAAATAAAGGAAAAAGTTGAAGAGACGTGGCACCAGAGGTTGCAAAATTGGCAAGGGTAATCTTCATAGGGTTGATAACACTTCTGATAAGGAATACCAAAATGTGCGATGCAATTTTATCAACTTTTTGAAAAATTGAATAAATCAATTCTATGTCGCCAAGATCGACAAAACCAATCAATTCCCCAGTGTGTTTATCCCACACTAGATTTTCCTGTCCTTTCATCTCATCATGTAGAAGGATGACAAACTTTTCTGCTTCTGTGAAATCCTTCACTTTTTTACAAAACTCTTCAACAACCCCTTTGTTGAAGCCTTGTTTTGGCATAATGTAATTCTTATAATCACGTAATCGTCTTCTGCTTGGCAAGATTACAAAGCCTGAATTATTCTTCTCGTCATACCTGATGTCATCATAAACCGTAGGTGACTTTGCAGCAAGACCTAAGCAGTATTGAATAATCATAGGATGATATCTGATGCCTGTCTTCGAAGACTTGATATATTTTTCCCAGAATAGACGCATGAAAGGGGGAATCTTTGCTCGGTTATTGATGGACATAATTTCAACAAAATCATCATTTAAACTTTGGCTTATCGGCAAAGACTTGTTTTCTAGCTCTTTTTTCATGTTTTCAAGCTCAGAATTTAGTGCCTTGTTCTCAAACCTGTATTCTTGCAATGCCAGTTTAACTCTGTTGGGGTTGGCACCAGATATAGGAGCATTTGGCTTTGCTGGCACAAGTGTAGCATCCATTTTTCGATTGATAACCGCCATAACACACACTTCAAAATCCTGACAATTATAGCATTTCTCTGAATTTGTTGTCAAAATCTCACATGATGGAGATCTGTAAAATACTGTTTCACAGAGTGGGTGCCATGATTCTGTTTCTGCATCAGAAAACAGTTCAAATTTTCTTGAAACACAATGCTTTAAGAAACTACAGCTATCTTTTGATGCAGCTTCATTGCTAATCCCAGAACATTTGTTGTAACAAGAAATTTGTTTGACCAGGTTACTCAATGTGACATTTTTAACTGATCGTTTGTATGTCACGTAAATAGCATGTGTATCAGGGAGCAGCCAAGCATAGATGCGAACAGTGAATGCCAAGCTATCATCAATGAATAATTCACACAATGGAGTAGTATGAATGTCATCTCTCTTACACACTGTCAAAACATCTGGTTGTTTTGTCTCTATAGCCCAGTTATCTGACAACTTTAGTTGTTTGGCTCTATTTACAAATTCATAAAAGGACTTGTAGTAAGGAGAGGGTGATTGAGCAGGTGTATGTGAGCTGCTGGCAGTTTTTTGGCTATAATTGATTCAGCAGATTGCCTTGTCTTTGATTCTTTTCTAGAAAATAATTATGAGACATTCAGAAATTTTAGCTTGTATGAATTTATATGAAAAGCTGAAGAGTATGTTTACATAATTCATATGAATTCATATAGAATCAAAATATGAATATAAATTCATGTGAATCAAAAATTGCTTTTCAAAGGAATATGATTGTTATTTTCTACACTTTCAGAAAATTTTGGTGTGAACAAGTTTGTTTCATTTGTTGAGGTGTTCTGCTTACGTCCATAGAGGGCACATTTTGCTAAACAATCAGATATTCAAAATGTTCATAGGAATTTTTTGTAACAACATGTAATCTTATACTACACATCAGCAAAGCTAAAATTGAACCCAAAATTGAATCAGAATCTCTATCTGCATTTCAAATATATGATGAGATTTTATTACTGTGGTCTGTCTGTTTGTGGGAAGACACTGTACACACAAATCAGTTTCATATGTAAATATATTTTTACCTTATTGCCGTCTCGATGCTCTTCACAGGGAGAAATTCAGTTGGTAAAACTCCAGGTTTCAGTGTCTTTCTCTTGGTGTCTGAAATATAAATGAAACGAAAATTATTTATTTAGGCCCATTTTTATTTTCTTAAATTATAATTATTGTGAAAAAGAGCTTAGCTTTCCTTGGAACAAAATAAAATTGTAAAATTGAAAGTATTTGAATCAATTGGTACTTACGATAGTTAATTTTATCTGGAGTAAAGTGAATTTCACAAATGCGAAGAGTGCGGTTTTGTATTTGCGTCCTCAAATGTTTATCAATCACTCGGTCTCTGATGACTGTGTTCTGTTGACCAACTTCTCTCTCCATTTGGTACTGAATTCATCATCTCCACCTGGAACTTTAAAAATCCCAATTCCTTTGTGCAATCTAGAAACGCTGCAGTACAAAATTGCGCAGTTTGCACCAGGCATTCAAATAAAATCAACACAAATGATGTGGTAAAATCTCAAATCGATAGGACCGATAGCTTTCTTTCTCATCTCCACAACTTTGTTTTGAATTGACCCCCTTTTAGGCAGACTGGGCCCGAAAAAAATGCGCACAATAAGAGCGCACAATAGGCTATTGCTTGTTTCCAGACTATAGGTTTTCTTATGACTATGGTTTTATTGTCCTATTCCCGCTTTTTTCTTCTCGTTTCTTCGCTCTTTTGAAAAGCTGGCTTAAAATAAACCTGTTTACTCACTGGTTTGTCATGTTATATTTAACAAAAATGTCAGGACTTTTCAAAAAACGAAAAGTTTCTGCACTACTTGGCATTTTGGAAGTTTTGGAGGACAATGAATGTCAAGACGAGAGTTATTCAAAAAGGGTAAGACACAAGAATTGATAAAACGGCTAGAAGAAAGGGGCTTTTTTTTTAAACATAATCAAGGAACTGACTATTGAAAATTCTGGTAGATTTAAAGAAATGATGCGAATGTAGCATGAAGATTTTCTAACAATCCTAAAACAAACCGAGTCTGACATCAGAACACGTGAAATTTTGGGGGCAAGAAAGTTATCAACCCGAGCGAAAGACTCGCTTTGACTCTGAGATTTATGGCGACTTGAGAGACTTCCTTCCCTTTCATTCCAATTTCAAATTGAGAGGGCTGTAATTTCTTATATTGTAAAAGAATTATCCGCATCAATTATGAAGAACATGGGACATTTATATATGCATGTGCCACAAAATGCTGATGCATAGCCGTCAGTTTCAAACAGGTTTGAAGAAAACTGGCAGTAGCAAATATTGCATTGGAGCTGTATATGGGAAGCACATTGTCATGCAGCCCCCTCCAGGTGCAGACTCCAAATATTTTAGCAACAAAAAAACACACTCGGTGGTATTGATGGCTGTAGCTGGAACAAACTATGAGTGCCTTTATGCTGACGTAGGAACCAATGGTAGAACATCTGATGAGGGTGTGTGGGGTAAATACAGCTTGATTAGATACATTAAAACGGCACAATTAGTTTACCACCACCAGCTTGCCTTCCATTAGGCAAAAAGAAGCAACCATATGTATTCGTTGCAGTTGATTCCTTTGTTTTGAAAACATATGTTATGAAACCATACTCCTAAGCAAATCTTAATGAAAAAAGGGAATACAACGACAGACATAACAGGGCCAGAAGAATATCTGAAAATTTATTTGGGATTGTTGCAAACCGCTGACGTGTGTTTAGGACCATAATATTACTACCACCTAAATCAATTAAGTCACTAACATTGGCAACACTCACAACACGTAATTTTCTTCTAAAAACTTCTTCCAGTTCAAATTGTAATTGTCCATGTGGCTTTAATGATACAATTGGAAAACATGGAGAAATTAATGCTGAGAGTTGAGACAGAAATCTTCCAAGTGATTTTTTATATCCACTGGCAATTTCTAGATCAGGTCACAATGCAAGCACAAATGCCAAGGAAGCCAAAGTAATATTTAAAAACTACTTTTACAATGAAGGCACAGTAGAATGGCAATGGGACAATGTTAGGAAAGCACTTGCAATAAATCTTGTATTCATGAATTATTACACATAATAACTCCACATAATTCTACATAAGACATAATGTCCAAAATTCAAAATGTTTTAAACAGTTTCTCAGGTGACATTACAAGAAAGTATACTTAGATTCATTTATTTCCATAAATAACTATGGCCGCAATGCAGACTGCAGACATCAATGACACAATGCTATTTTGGTTAAAAGTTTAATTGCATTGGAAGCCATTGTTCATATGAAATTCATTTTGATTTTTAGTCTGCATGAAGAAAGAGGCCCCATTCAATTCAAATTCAAAAAGTATGTCACTGATTTGCTTTTCAGCTATTGCTGCCCGTGTTCTTTTATCAAAACTCTGCAACTTTTCTGCAACAAATAGTGAAAAGTAATTTTTTATTTTGGGGGTTGCAGTTCTGACTGGGGGTCTTTCAAAACGTTGATGCAAGCATTCACAAGTTCATTCTTCTTTTCTACAAGTGCTTTTTGGCATTTCTTGGTGTCTGCTTTGGTGGTGCTACCTTCCCTTCTTCACTGTCAGGAGTGGATGGTTGTGAATTCAGTGTCTTGTCACCTTCAAAATGTGATGGAGTCTCTCTCTGCTCTTACCAGGCTGCATAACTGGGCATAAAATCTTCAACCTTTCCCAGAAAGTCCCGTTAGGTTTGTATAGTTCATCTGCTCTCTGACCTGACCTTGTCTTGCTAACCTTGACCATTTTTCTGCCAAGCTGGGATCTCAACGACATCAGTTTGCTTTCATTGGCAGCAACAGGGATCAATTTCATGAAGGCCTTTTCCCGTTTGTCTCTCATGTGATACTGCTTGTCAAAAACATCCCAGCAGCATGGTCTTTTTTCGACAAAGTTAGTAAGCAATTCAATTTTCTCTGTGCCCTATTTTATTTCTTTTTGTGAAGCTTTTTTGCTTGCTTTTTCAGCGTACTTCTTTTTCGGCGTACTTCTTTATATGTACTTTGGCAGAATTTGGCGTACTTTTTATCGGCCTAGGTACTCTCCTCGTTACTTAATTCGCGCCTGTTTTCGGAATAGGCTGTATCATATTCATTCGTTTTCATTACGTAAAATGATTCGGATTCCATTACGAAGAAAATTGAAAAGTATGCCTTCATTTTTGCCAAAGTATCGTCATGAATCGTCAGATGCAAACAAATCAGTAAAGGATTTTTGGCACGTTTAGTTTTCTTTTCCGCTAATTGCGCATGCGTACTTTGGTTTTTGTTGGATGAATTGGCCAAAGTACTGAACAACATCCAACGTCACTGAATAACATCCAACATTTTGTCCAAAATCAAATTTCATTTAACAAATCCTAACATCACTGAACGAGTCCCAACAAGGGCGGTCAAACGTACTGAACATGGTCGACAGGATTTTGTTGGGTGTTGTTCAGTACGTTTGGCCAGGGCTTTTAGGGCGTATTCTTTTCGCCTTTCTGAATTCTGAAAACGGTAGGTTTCGCATATAAAATTATCTGAAATGAATAGAATGCCACATTCCGAAAACGATAGGTTATGCGGAGAATTTATCTTTCATGAAAAGAATGCAAATTCTGGAAACGGTAGCAAAATCTGGTGTCTGGAGATGAAAGTTCAAAACAAGACTTTGGAGTTGTGTTAGTAATCTTGCTACGAGGTAAACATAAACAAAAACGGTTTTAACCAGCAGGAAAGCAAACTTTACAACAACAATTTAATGTCCACTTACTTGAAAAATAACCTTTTTGATTTTTCATCTTTTTGAATTACTCGGTTTTTACTCATAAAAACGATGCTTTCTATTGTAATTTAAATTATTATGATCCCCAAACCTTTTACTTCCGTTCTGAATTCAGTTTTACCTTGTTTATTCCATGAAAAATATCAAAATTACTCTTTATATTATTTTGTCAAATTTAAAGTTTCCTACTTTTATTTTGCAAGCTGCTCTTCCTCGATGAATTTTCTAAACTCCATTAATTTACAATTTATGTAAACTCTTGTTTATTGGTTCCTCTTGTTTGTTGGCATGGAGATTTGGCAATGAGTCAGAATTTTGTCGGGAAACTTGATTCCTTGCAAAGTCTGCAAAAAATTCCAGGTCTGAGACCAGAATTTTTGGAAAGCTACCAAACCTACCGTTTTTGGAATGTACAAAAAGATTGCAACGTAGAACGCTACCAAACCTACTGTTTTTAGAATTGTCGAAAAGAATAAGTCAGAAGCAGAAGGTTAAGAACCCTACCAAACCTACCGTTTTCAGAATGTAATGAACGAACGCGAATTCTCGTCCTACCAAACCTACCGAAAACAGAATGGTGCGGAAAAAATACACCCTTAAGGTTACTGTACCCCTTCAGACAAAAAAAAAATGGATTTTTTGTTTTTATAATATTTTGATAGTTCACCATTGGATGTCATATCTCAATAATTTAATTCCACAATTAACATTATTTATTATGAAATTTTAATGTTTTTGAAAATTGGCAGGAAAAGTATCAAATCCTACCCACTTGACAACAGAGTCAATGCCCACACTTTTGTGGTTTAAATGCCAATCATTTTCCTCAAATATATTTTGAGTTTACATTTTTTAACCGAATATTCGATTTAATAAAAGTTTCATTTTGAAAACCTCAAAGTTTAAGTTTAATTCTAAGAATGCACTCCTCTGACATTGCAAATGTGGTTTTTGAGGGTTTGTTTTAACAACTCCTCAACGATGACAAAGATTATCTTTATTTGCTTGTCTTCTGACTTTTTTGTTTGCACAAAAATTGTTAATCGGTTTTCGCGCCAATTCTTCGCCATTCTGCTATAAGTACTTCGAAAGGTGTCAGGGTTTTTCCCGCAATCCAACAGTCCGATTTTTAAAAGGTTTTGAAATAGAAAAAGCTTGTAAAACCATTAACAATAATTTGAAAGTTAGTTGTTCTGAGATTACACAACATATTGAAATTCGCTGACACTTTGGTTGTTTATGATCTTGAGCACTTTACTGATACATTGTTTTACTTGAATAGCAAAAGGGAAAATTTTGCATTAAATCCTCACCATATCATTTGGGCTTATACATAAAACAATTTACGCATTTTTCATGGATTTTCCATAAAATTCTATATATAATGATGTATACATGTACATGATATATTTAAAATCCAACAGCAGATAAATAAATTTTGAAAAGCACATCCGGAAGGGGTACAGTAATCTTAATGATACATATCCGAACTATCTTAAAATCCAAACTGATGAACAAAAAAACTTTTTAAAAGATATTTGCAGAATATGTCCACAAAATATATAGAAAAACGACTAAATAACTTAGATCCAACGACTAGCAAATAATCATTATTGACAAATGAACTTTGCTAACTTTCTATTCGTTTTCTTTGAGACCATATATCACCAGATATTGTGTCACACATACAATACATATAAAAAAGTATGACACCGTTCAATATCATTCTGTTTCTGAATATCAATCTCCGTCTGAATGGCACGCGGTTTTAAACTTTAAGCATTTACACCAACAACCAACATCGGCTGAAAAGGCGGGAAACTACCGAAGATTGATTTTGACATGTAAACAAGTAAGATATGTCTTTTTTCGATGATTAAATCCGATTTGGCTCGTTTTAGAACACCCCCATTATTTCATTCGTTCTAACTATTTTTGTAGATACTGCGGTACACCGACAGACCGAGCAGCAATACAATAATACACCCTCCTTACTTACTACAGTAAGTACAGAGTAATAACATAAAGGCCTTTATTTAATGAGTCCATCCACAAAGTTGAAAGCGCATATTTTGGGATAAAATAGTAAGAAATAGCATAGAAATGTTAAAGTGCCTCTTCACCAAAAATTTGTCTTTTGTCTTTTCATAGTATTGAATGCGCTGATTACGAAACAGAAAACATTTTTTGAATCGGTATGGCTAATTTTTTATGA
>JAYJMH010081195.1:0-32529 GCA_036873815.1 Phacellophora camtschatica | reverse complement strand
TAATTTGTGACCTCGATTATTAAAAACGCAAATGTAGCGGCGATGATATATCCATTTATGTCCAAAAGTTCTTTGCAACGAAAAAAACAAGTTTTGCAATGGAGGCATTTTAGGCCTTACAATAAAAGTGTCATGAGTTTCGAGTCGGTCAATTTCACTCCTTTCAAATCTACAATTTAACAAGGAAAAACATTTCTTTGAAGATAAACTTCGGGTTGTTTTCAGAATGGAGCCCCCCTTGTTATAATAGTGGCACTACATTCCTGCTTGCAACTTACATGTGCAGTGTAATCAGTCATCAGTCAAATTTTTATACTGAAAGGTAGGGTCCCCAAAAATAAACAAGTTCAGGAATTTGCTACCAGCAGCGTATGCGTATGTGGGGATTCGGAATGTTGATCTCATACTTGCTTCAGGGGCGCACATTCAAATGTAACCTGTGGGGTTTCTGAACCGACTTTCAGGCTCCAAATGTTTTCTTAAAGGGACCAATTTTATAAAAATTGGAGGATGTGTAACACCCCCTTTATGTGCATCCCTGACCAACATACATTTAGATTTGGAAAGTATATGAAGTCGTGATCTTGATCTCACATGAAATAATGTGTTGATATATATTTTTATAGAATTGGTTATATTCTTACCCAGGAGGCAGTACCACCTGATTTGGGTTTGGTATTTCCAATTCGATAATACCAATTTCCGATTATTTTTGGGTTTGGTATTTCCGATTTGGATTTTTCGGTAAAACATTAAGAAGTAGCGTAGAAATTTTAATAAAATGAATTCATGGGCAGCAAAATTGCATCATAACAAGCCTCATACAATTTAATTTTTGGGTATGCGTTTTCATTCTGTTATATTTTTGGGTCAGCTTAAGATGTCCTCGGACACGCCCCCTATCCGAGAAACATGGTATTGCATTCCCTGGGTATTCTTACATGTATTACAAATGCGTCACTGTTGACATCATATCAGGATGTTTCATTCGCTTAAAATGAGCTTAAAAGGCTTAATCCACAAAACAACTCATATAATATTGAACAGCCCTCAAAATAAAAATAAAAAGTAAGCAAAAAATCCACAATATACATGTGACACTGTTATGATATGACTATTTCAATACATAATTGCATGTAACATTAAGAGGTGTTTACAAAAGTGAAGAATTTGTCAAAATTTACAGCATGGGTTAACCATTAATGCAAGATTTTCATCTTTGTCAAATAACAAACATAAGATATTATCATAAAAAATTATCTGTATCTTTGCAGGAAATATATATTGCTACAAAGTAATATAAAATCTCAATTTTTATACACAAAAACTATCAAATTATAATGCAGAAATTTTAATGAAAAGATTTCAATCCAAGCTTCATGAATTGCTCTGAGCCTTGTCAGTGATCATGTAGGAAAAGTGTAAGCTATTACTAAGGGGCGACACACCTATCAATACTGCGATTGAAAACATCATGGCAACCTTTTGAAAAAAAAAACATCCCCTTCCCCCAATTGAAAACGTCATACAATATATCAAAAATTTACCTGTTACATAGACCTAGTGTGATAGGAATGTCATTCTAGTTTGTTTTGCAGTGTGAGTGTGCTCTAAAGTCTCCAGTCTTCTCTTCTAAGAAAATTGTTTAATTGATGTAACTTAAAACAACATGCCTATTAACTCCCACCACCCCTCTGATGTCCCTATTGACATTTTCAATCGCAAAATCAATGTGTGCCATGACAAAAAAAAATTAAAAATTAAAAGCAACAAATTGTCTAATAAAATATTTAATCAAGCATTAAAAAGCATGCTAATTTCTCCTAAAACAACATTGCAAAAATATAACAACAGTTGTGGTATTTTATATGTTTTAAAATATTCTCAAGCTTCAAAAACTATTCTTGCTCTACTGCATCAAATGCATAGAAGTTACTGTAAGAATAGAGGACAAGAGTCCAAGCCAAGGATACAGCTAAGAACTGTGAATAGAGAATTGAATATTAATCAAATAATGTTTATTGTTGAAATAAAACCAAACCTTTTCAGGTTCAGAAAGAATCATTTTGTCATAAAAAAAAATGGTTTATGTTTTTTAATCATTGTTCATTTTTTTCATTTTTTAATCACCAATTGTCACTTCTAGCAGCAGTTGCTTTTTTGTGGTGCACTATCCTTTTCATCTAGTATTTTAAAACCATCACTGTGCACCTTCTCTCCAACATATGAATCTTTCAATGTTTTTGATATTTTTTTAAACATTTCTTTCAAACCCTCATCATTTTTTGCTGAAACAATAAATGAATTTTCAGGTTCTACACCATATTTTTCACAGAAACCAGATATTGTTGCATCTTCCACTTCAACAGAATAGCCAGGAACATCGTCTTTGTTCCCAACCAAAAAATATGTTGCATTCTGTGCGTACCTGGCAGCATTTTCCTTCCAACTTGGAAGTGTCCCAAGGGATGATACACTGTCAATTGCATAAGTCAATAAAACCCCATGTGCCCCTTTGTAATGATTTGATGTCAATGTTCCAGCCTTTTCCATGCCACCAGTATCCCACAGTGAGAGCTAAAAGTGAAAAAAAAGTTATGAATTTACAACAGAAAAGTAGACATTTTCCAATCTCAAGAACAGGACCCAACTTCTTATATAAACTTCTCTGGCAGCAAGTTCCAGCAAAAGTGCATTTGGGGGTACATTTCCACCAGGGTGAATCCTTTCTGGTCCCTATGCTAAAGATTAAACAATAGAACAATATAACTAACAATAGAAGGCTGCTCTGCGCCAAAAATCTTTCCGTTATCCTAGAATGTGGCAGACACCAGCATAGAGGAAAAATCCCTGCCTGTCCAGTTTGACGTAAAATTTATGAAGTTCAAAGCTGGCAGGAATTTGCTGGTATAAAAATCCAGTGCAACCAGATTTTAGGTAGGCTTACTATCATTTTCAGTGAAGCAGTGGGTATTTTGTGCAAAGCAAAATTGAAAGTAATGAAGAGCAACTTCTGGCGTAAATTTTTATAATAGCCTCCATATAAATGTTAGCGGAAGGATGTGGTGGGAAAAAAATTACGGAATGCATGAATATAATGACTGAATGGACAATGGAGTTCCAGGAATAACAACAAACACAATTATTTTTTGTTTAACTGAGAACTGAAACTGCACAAGTGATGTAATGCAAATAATGTAATGCAAAAAGACTCCAAGTGAAACACCCTTATCTTAAACTATTGTATAATTTTTACACCATCGTGTGCGATATGTCCTCCTCCTTTTGCTTTCATTATTTTTAATTTTCCTTGGTTGGGCCTCTACGCTAGCTAGCCTCATCATCATACTTAACTTACCGAAATTTTTTCATTGCCAACTTTGATTTTTTTAATATAGTGATCCATCCCTCTTGTTCCGTCAAAAGTTTCGCGAAATATATTATCTTTAAACTGCATGAAGATAGATGATTTCCCTACACCTAACTCTCCAACAAGCACAATTTTATACACAGCTTCATCGAAATCGGACGAACCCTTTGGTTTCTGACGACCAGCCATGACAGGATTTTGTTTGAACAACACGTTGACGCTGCGCTGCGATAACTGCGCAAGAAAATCTGCATTGCACTGACGTAATTTCTGAATTTATTTTTTATTATTTTTGAATTTATTTTCTGAATAATTCCCCTTCGAGAGAACACAAAAACGGAATTACTTAGAAAAAATACAAAAAATAACTTAAGAAATACAGAATGATACATAGGTATTTGGGGCTTGAAGTTCCAAGCAAGAAAAACAATGTGCTAGCTTAGATAGATATAGGTAGATATAAATTTCATTCCTGACTGACTGAGACAAACCTAGGAAACCTAACTGTTCTGGCAAGGGTTGAGATATTTGTACATTCAAAATTATTTAATGCACAAACATTTCTCTTCAAAACGTTAAATATATTGATACTGTCAACAAACATGTCATCTGTTCAAATTGTTTTTATATTGTCAATTCACGAGCAACTACAGTTCGAATCTATGTAAGTTTCATTTTTCATTGATTCAGTGTTATATAGAAACTCGATTCAAAAGATACAGGCTTTTTATAAGAGCTAGCTTCGGTTTCAGTTTCAGCCAATGTTCTGGCAATGTTTGCCCTCACAATGCCGTCGGAAGCTGTTTCAGGTTGAGGGGCTTATTGTTCTCAAATCTCAGAACAATAGAGAACAAAGGTTTAATTAATCAATTGTTTAAAAAAACAATTGTTCTTGAAAATATTAGGGAGCCCAAGGAGGAGTCAGGATAAGTAGGCAAGATAATAAAAAACTGGAAACGAGTAATTTTTACAAACATATGGATAGAAATGCAAAAGTTGGTTCTCACTTCAGAATAAACTTTATTTTAAATCAAAAATGCAAAGTGACTCAAAGTGTCGATGAATTTCCAAAATTCCCACATTTGGTCAAAAAAGTGGATTTGACTACGCCGGATTTAACTTACACCAAGTAAATACTTCTCAAGATTTCATTGTCTAAAAATTAAAAGCACAATACAAGCAAACCAACTCAAGAAATAAACTGATGGTTAAACTCTCGAATCAATATAAAATTATGTCTGCATCTACTAGAAAAACCTTAGAAAAACAATTAGAAAAACACACAAAACCGTCATTTAAAGATAAATTTGTCATTCGTAAATTTTATATCAACATTCGTCGTAAATAGGTTAATAGATTTGAACATAATCTATTTATTGGAGGGCCCCTTGCAGCCTTGTGAAAAAACTTTTACTGAAAGCAACCCTCCCTAGATATATCAAAATAAACTAACTGCATTTACCCAGCATATGCTTAAAGTATGCTTCGTTTAAACATGGGTACGATTTTGAGCAAAAATTCCATGATGTTAGGTTAGATGTTAAAAATTGTCTTTAATGTTGGTGAATAAAATTTCTTTGGGTTCGGTGAATAAAATGTTTTTAGGTTGGGTGAATAAAATGTCTTTAGGTTGGGTGAATAAAATGTCTTTAGGTTAGATGTTAAAAATTATCTTTAATGCTGGGTTGAATAAAAAAGAACATTAATGTTGGGTATACAGGAAAATCTGAACATTAAAGATGGGTGGGTTTACAAAATCTCAGCGGCATACTCATGTCTGACTGTGCGACGTGTACCCCTTCCAGATTTGTATTCATCAATAATAGATCTTTAGATGTTCCCTGTCACCACTGTATTATCTATTTGCTAACCTTGAAAAGAATTGTTGTAAATTAGATGTCACTGCTGTGCCCGCCATCTCTTATTATAACATATCGCTAAAATGCCTCGTGGTACCTTTGATGTCATGCTTTATGATGTATCATACTTTCGATGCCCCTTTCAAAACATTACCCACCGTCTCATACTTATATCGCTTATTAGTACAACATGTCATTCAAACGATACATTATAAGTAGGAGACGGTGGTGAATAGAATGACAAATATCATTTCAAGATCTTTTAAGATCGGTAAGTTACCCTTTTTTCCTTCCTATCCATATCATAACTGGCATTACTGCAGAAACCCATTACAAGATATTAGAGGAAGCCTACCTGAAGGCCTTGCCATCCCCCCCCCCCCCAAACGTGACGATTTGGGTACTTTATCTAAAAGCCACTAACAAACCATAAATTTATTAACAAGCCCCCTTCTGGAAGTTTTAAAAATCTGCTTACTACTACCGTCACTCGCCTGTACAAAAACGGAATTCAAATCAAGTCGTTGTTATATTCTCAACAAACTCTCCTTTCACGAATTGTCTTTTGCTGCCGTAAGGAGCTTCTCCAAGGATTTCTACCAGATCATCGTAATTCAAAATTTCTTTATCAAATAACTGCGTTGCAAGCTGGAAAACAAGCAAGACATTCATTCGCCATGTTAAAAAATAAATATTTGAAAAAGCTACTTTAGCGAGTTCATTCGCCATGTTGAAAAATAAATTTCTCGATCTCGAATTTTTACATTACAGACTATTCATGATACAACTATCATATAATCTATTTCAAATAAATTTTGTTTACAATTCCTTAATATAACTGACCGATTGATCGTAGCTGACAGGGTAGTAAAGTGCGATCTCTGCATCAAGGAAACAAAACTAAACATTAGGACTTGTGTCATTCTCCTGCAGAGAGATTGAAGTAAGGCAAGCGAGCGTTATTTGTACATTTGAGGCTCAAGTACATTTGAGGCTTAACTACACTCGGAAAAGCAAAGTACGTACAAAATTGGGTCTGTGTAATCATCTCTAAATGTATGACAAGTAACATTTGTCCATTTCGTTCTTAAAAAAGTTATTTTGAAGTGTGTATTTTTCAAAAAAATTTCAGAAATTCAGAAGATTTGCAGTAAGATTTAGATTATTTACGTTTTTAATTTTGCTTGAAATTTGCTGTGATTGCTGTGAAGTTAGACCAGTGTTAGATCATAATCGAAATAATGACACATCATCTCTAGATATATGACAAATAACAGTTGTACATTTCGTTCCTAAAAAGGAATAATATTTGTCCTATGCCTAGAGATGGTGTGTGTCAATATCTCGACTGTTATCTAACACCACAGAACACCGACTCCAAAAATTGTTTCCTTTTCAAATATATCTGGGGTTGCAAAGCTGCTGTAAAAGTGCTTAGTTGCGTGTTATAGAAGAAGCTTAAATAAAAGTTTGATACCTTGTTTGGCAAAACCGACTCAATAATCGCCGAGTAATCATTAAATATGACAAAACAAACCTTTTTCGTTGTCCTTTTAATCAAGTCAAAAACAAAAATAAAACAATAATGCAAAAAGCAATGAACGAACTCACTGTTTCCAAAAGATTTCTGTTATTTTTTATCGTTTCTTCGGTGAAGGTATAAGCCTTGTTGACAAGCCGACTTGCTTCCTGAATGAGAAAATAACAACAAATAAAACAAGAGGATGTTTTTGAGTTCCAGAATTCTCTCAAATGTTTCGACGGATCGTTTGAAAGGAATGAAATATAAGCAAGAAAATATTTAAATGGCGGATGAAAAGTCTTATTATACTTAAACAGACTACACGATTTTCTTTGCATAAACAACTTAAGATTTTGGATGGTACTGAAGTTGCTTAATTTTCAACAAAAATTGGGAACTTTAGTTGCTCAAATGGTTGCTTAGATGTTCAATAATGGGCTTAAATAATAATTTAAAATAGAAAATTGCATTAATTATTAAAAATTACTTACTTGTGTCTTGTAAGTTGCTTACTTCTGTCTTATAGCAGAAGTCAGGATATTTAATTTTAAGATGAGCTGTTGCCTAACAAGCATTTGATCTCAAATTTACGGTGAAGTGCCCCAAATTTCTTAATCCAGCAAAACGTTTTAAGAACCCCTCGTTAAAAGTCACAATACCAAAATAGTTACAATCATGAACCCACTTACAATAAGTTAAAATAACTAAAAATATAAACTAAAAACCCAGAAGAATTGAAAATAAAATGCTTTGAATAGATTTTGTACAAGAAGAAGCCTTTTTAGGCTCAGCTGAAAAGCTATTACACAACTTTTGTCCCTCTAAAAACTAATTTCTCCCCATTAGAAGGTTTTTAGGGTAGCCTTACATCTATAACAGTATTGTAGTTCGATAATCAAACAAAATTCATTTGATTAAAATGCCAAATTTTGAAGCAAATTTCCACTTGATGCAAATGCATGATGCTCATACCTCATCAAACATCTTTGCCAATTTATCGCTGTATGGCTTCTTTGCAAAATCCGTGTTCTTCTTCAAAGGAAAGGAAATTGGCCCAATACGATCATTCATTCCAAAAGTAACAATCTGCAAACCGAATAAGTTCATGAAATCAATAAATTTTCAGTGAAGTCAAAACTAATAAAATCTAAAGAATGTTAAATTTATAAACTTTCATTTTATTGTTTTACACATGGCACAAACAAAGAAAAACTTCACGAGCAATAAATTTGGTATTTGCAAATGACAATGCAATTTGCTTGCAAGTTAATATATCTCAAAACCCATGAATGCATTCAATTAAGCAAAATGAGCATTGGGACAGACATTTTGTGGCTTTTTTAATTGCGATTTGCTTGCTTGCGTCAAAAAGTGTCAAATCTGTTCTTGAGGGGTATTTTACAATATTTGCCCTGCTCAAAGGGAAATGTCGTTTTGCTTCATAGATTAAAAAGATCACATTAATTTACAGATTGCAGCTGCATATGAAAAATGTCAATGCGAGTAAATTTACTCGATAATAATGAGATTACTAAGTTAGATAGCATTTGGATGAACTTTCTTCGTCAACTAGTTAAAGGCAGGTTTTAGAGAATGCATGTGTATCAGAATGATGAAATTGAAGAGGAAATCAGCGTTCTATCATAGATCATAAACAACATCTACAGTATATTGCCCATATAGTGCGAAATGACAATGATTGTATGTACAACGAAAAAGAGTTCTGTTTTCCCAAACAAGTCGTAGGTACTATACCATGTTTGGAAACAGCTCTAAAAGGACACTGGAGCCGACACTAGGCGACACTAGGCGACCCTAGGCGACACAAGACTCATGATTAGAAAACAAGACTTCAAGAAGTGGCTCTCCACTTCATCCCAATGAAGTCAAGGATTCCACGGACAACCACAATGACAGTGATTCATCCACTTTTTGGATAACTTCAAACCAATAATCAAATGATGTTGGCAATGGCATTTTATTCATGTTTTGTATAATTTCCTACCTGTTTGTATGCCATTTCTGTAACTTTTCTCAAATCATCCTCTGCACCTGAATTTAGAAACATAGAAATATCTTTTTAAAAAGTGTGATTCTTTCACCACTGGAAAAGCTGTAACACCAATAAATAAACAACATAAAAAGCCATATTTTCACTGGATTTGTAGACAGAATTTTCCATTAATTTCAAATATTTCACTTCTTTGTAAGTTAGCTTGTTTGTGCTACTCTATAAGAAATGACAATTTTAATAGCATTATAGCTGTTACTTTTTTTAAATATCTTTTCTAAATCATTTACGAACTATCATTAACCTTTCTACAATATCGTTCATTATGAAAAATAAATTTTTGGTAACATGAGAGAACTATGTAAAACAAAAGATTCACTTCTAAATATGACAATATGATTTGTCACTGTGAAGAATAGATTTCACACCTTTGACGCAACCAAGCTAATCATGATTGCTTTCTATGTTCATTTTGATCGAATTGAGCAAATTACGAGGTGTGAGATCTGTTCTGAATATGACAATAGGGTTCGTCACTGTGAAGAATAGATTTCACACCTTTGACGCAACCAACTTAATCACAATTGCTTTCTATGTTCATTTTGATTGGATTGAGCAAATTACGAGGTTTGAAATCTATTCTTTTAAATCGCAGATCAGATTTTCATGTTCAAAACAGAATTATTTTGTTTTACAAAATCCCCCTTCTTCATAAAAACATTTCATGAAACATTGTTCTAAAACTTTCGCACAACGTCGTACATTATGCAAAATGCAATGTAGCAATTTCTGAACATCGTTAAAAAATCACAAATCAACTACAACTACACAAGCTTTACCTGTCGTAATTCTTTGAAATGTCAACGCTTCAGCAACTCGTCCACCCAGAGCCATGCACATTCGGTCGAATATCTAGAAAGGATGTGAAAAACCTAAGAAAACACACACAAACTGGTATCTATAAACAAAAACTGACAGCTGTTGAACCCCGCCACATGTAACTCGCTTAAATCCAACTCTCGGTTAACTGAAAGTGTTTTGTATATCCCTTCAGAGCTTCCAGCGTTGATTTAGCTTCGGCTATAGCGAGTACTCGCCACCAATTCTGTGACGCCACTGACAAAATGTTGATGTTGTGTTGGGTTGCATGAAGTACCTATTTGGCGCCCTTTCTTTTCTATGGTTGTGCACAAAAACTACATATCAAAATGGCTAATAGAGTCTCCCGTGGACCCAAGGTGGCGCGCAATTTCGATTTCAGCCCTCCCCCGGCTGAGATTCCAGCCCTACGGTGAAAACGTCCATGTAATCGTAAATATTTTCACCTTTCGGGTAGGAGGGCTAAAATCCCAGCCCTATGGTGAAAACTCCCATGTAATCAGGCCCTTAAACAAAGTGAGTCAAAAATGGTTTAAGCGCTTGACGACCTATACAGTTATAAATATGGTGCGGATCTTAAAGAGTAAGGCGCTAATTCACTGGTGAAATTGAAACTCAGAAGATGATAGTTTTTTCAGTAAAATTGGTTATTCTTTGATCGTAGAAATAAACTAGGCCAACAAAATTACCATTTATATTGGTAGCAAAACATGGACTGAAATAAATCGTGGATACGCTTTTCTCGTTGTTGAAACGCTGCAATTCTTTATTTCAGTGACTGAGTCATAACTTATCTTACTTGAAAAACTTGTCTCATACCTATAAGTTAGCAACTAGTCAAAAATTGGCGCCTTCTATCTTAAAAATAACGCCAGTAAAAAACTTATGAATAGAAACAGCCAGTAAAAACCTACTTGTTCAGTGGTAAATAATTTAATATCTAAAGGCAGCTGCTGAGTGTAACCAAGCATCGAATTGGTCCTTGGGGCTATCGAAATCTACAAACGAAGAAAATGAAATTGTAATAACTAAATATGCACATTGTAGATGTATTAAGGGCTCAAACAAATATTCAAAAATACATATAACATATAATACGTTTATTACAAATGCGATTGTAATGCTGTAGCACTCATTGTATACCTTTAACACTGGCTCAGTGTGCTTAAGCATCCATCCTATGATGGCGTGACCAGCTTCGTGGTATGCGAGTATTTTTCTTTCTTCTGGCGACATTGGGTTGTTTTTCTTTTCCATACCTAAAACACGGAAATCAAAACAGTGACTCACGTGAAAGAGGAGTCATGAGGGGGCTACGCTCTCACTGACAGTTGAGAGAGTAGTCAATGCGAAAAGGAATAATCATTTAACAAATTGGTTCATAGAAGTCTGGAACAGTCTATCACAACATGTCAGATACTAAATGAATCAAAATGTCTTGTATAACTACAAAGCATTTATAGATACCAAACGAATATGTGAATATGAGACAGCTCTAGAGCATCCCCTAGTGGTCTAAATCCCTTGTGAGATGAAACGTCAAAAGTAGTCATAAGTAATTATAATTAAGTAGATAGGTAGGTCAACCGACCTCGAAAAGATGGACAACTGAGTTGGCTGGGGAATACTGTAGTTAGAAGTTCCGACAGCTGGTCCCGAACCCGCGCTCCCAAAGAGAGTTTGTTTGGCTTCGAGACAACTTTGTCTTAACAACTTTGCCATTTGACCCTACCTGGCCCTAGGTAATTATAAGTAACATGATGTATCAGAATCAAAATGATACTGACAGTTTATAATGTCATAAAACATTTGACACAAATGTTATAGCAAAACAAGAAGGAAATTTTGGTTACCGTTGTGATCTGAATAATCGAATGTAACTCCTATTGATCATAGAAATTTAATCATTTTGACACGTAAAGCTTGTAGAAAAAAGACTTAATATTGCAAAACAGAAAGGCAAATAATGAACATGCCAATGTAATAATGGCATAGAAATAACATCATGACTGGAAGAAAAGCACAAAGGATCATTTTACGATCAACACAAATGCACTAAGATGGATAAACAAAAATCCAGGCAAGAAATATTTTAGCGTTGTGCATAAAGGAGTATGGCAGCAAATGTTTCAGGTTTTAAAATTGTCATCAAAGGCCCATCTCCACTTAAATTGAAATTCGCAATTCGCATGCGACCTTTCGTTTCAAATGTACATGCGAACGTTCGGAAATCGCATGCGAACGTTCGCATCCGAATTTGCCGGGTTCGCAAGTTTTGATTTTTTGCGAACGTTCGCATCCGAATTTGCCGGGTTCGCAAGTTTTGATTTTTTGCGAACGTTCGCATACAAACGGATATACTTCCGGATGAAATCAACCAATCAAAATCCTTCTTCAATTGAATCGAGACGACGTTCAATTGAATTGATCAAAGCAATAAAAAACCATAGAAACACACACACACGAAGCACGAAGCAAAAGAAATCTTGCTGCAGAAATGGGCGAGAAAGCTTTTAAAAATTGATTGACTGACGAGTCACCAGTGGCCAGGTACCTCAATGTAACTGACAGACGTTCTGCTGGAGTGATAGGTTGTCTTTTCGCGTCAGATTTTGTGATTTTCGCGACAGACGTTCTGCTGGAGTGATAGGTTGTCTTTTCGCGTCAGATTTTGTGACGAGAGGAGCAACCAAATTTAAAAGTTGCTCAAACAGCCTTGGAGACATACGGAAATATTTGAAAAAACTTTCATGGTCTCCGAGTTCCATTTCCCGAACAAAATTAAAATATTGTCCTTGTTCTTGTCGTTTCTGGAGAATTGGTCGAACCTAAAATCTCTTCCTAAACTTTGCTTGCTTTCGCTGTTGTCTTCTGCAAAAAATCAACAAAAGCAACAGTCTTCTTCGATGGTCGACAAATGCAGTAGCCATCTTTAATTCAAAAATAAACAAGCCTATTTTCATTAGCTATTTTTTTTAATGAAATTCGTCCGAACAGTTTTAAGTGTGTATCAGGATCGGCGTTCGCAAATCGGATCAAGCAGTGTCGTCAGAATCAGGCTTAATAATTTGAAGATCAAAAAAGAGGGAATATTATAAACAAAAGATTAAGGTTTTAAACATCACAATGCAATTTTTGATTGGAAACAATATATATCTCATTTTTGAGTGCACTCATTCAAATTAAATGAACACAGAAAGCAAAACTGATGATAAAAGATATATTTTCTTACCTGATATGATTCGTTCAACTGCATATTCAAAATTATTCTGAGCAACGTTTGCCCTGTCTACTCTGGCTGCATGAAGAGCTGCTTCGTTGCATATATTTGCAATATCAGCACCTGAAAAATTCAAAACAATTCCAAAATATTGGTGTGAAAAAATGTTTGTTTTTCTTTTCCATATCTAAAACACGGAAATCAAAACAGTGACTCACGTGAAAGAAAGTCACAAGAGAGGGCTACATTACAGTTGCATTTCTCTGTGGAACTCTTATCTCGGATAACTCAAATTGGTTTTTAGATCTCTTGAGAGCTTAAATGTTCATTTTTTGGCTCAGTTATCTCGAAAACTCTATGTCCTGAACAATTTCCACCCACTTGAGAGTTTGAGATGGAGGGGTTCAACTGTACTGCATTTTTAATTGATTCCCCATGGAATGAACTTTTACTCGAACTGTTTTGTATATCCCTTGAGAGCTTTCAGTGTTGATTTGACTTATGTTACCTCAAACACTGGTCATTCGAACAGATTTTCGAGCTTGAGACAGCGGGGTTCAACTATACTGCATATTTAATTGATTCCCCATGGAATGAACTTTTACTCGAACTGTGTTGCCCAAACCTTGAGAGCTTTCAGTGTTGATTTAGCTTCAGTTATCTCGAAAACTTGCCACCTCAAAAAATGTTTCGTTTCCCTTCAGAGTTCGAGACAACGCGGGTTTAAAATAATTGTTTTCCTATTTCTTCTGTAGCTACCCAATTGCTGACACTAAGCAGATTTTCTTCAACTTTCCTCGTAAAATTACGTGTATCTTATTTAAACTAAACTATTAAAAGAAAATCTCGTATTTTCTTCACCAGTCGATTTGTTTAAAGTTTGAAAATAGAAAATCAATTTGCAAAAATTTACAATATGGGAGGTTTAGATCCAGAACGAGGACGAGTACAAGGTTGGAAAATGCACTCCAATAGGCGATTTAGCAGCTTAGATTAGGCATTCTTAGATTAGGCCTTCTCACTTTCCCTATATTTAAGCCAATTTCATCTTCTTCTTGGAGTCTTCAGCTTGTTTTCCAAAAGACGATAAAAAATTATTAATTTTACGTTGCAGATTTGAAAAGCACGTTCTGATGCCCCATTGGGACAACATTTTTCACAAGTTTATTCTTTAAATTCAAAATTCGATTGTTCTCCATGCCGTACTCGTACTCGTTCTGGGTCTAAACCTCCTTGTTATGTGATTTGACTTGTCTTAAAAAGTAAACAAACTTGTCGATCAAATACAAAATCATCCAGTGTTCATTGTCGCAGTAATTACAGAAATTACTACAACTACAGAGATTATTCTCATATTTTTTAAGTAAGTAAAATCTGAAATAAGTAACACAAGTATCCGAGAATTAAACATTGAAGCAATTAATATCAAAAAAAGCTAAATTCTTTATAAATGACGGGATTCGTGGCATATAAAAACAAAACATTACAAAATTAAAAAAAATGGGCTAATTAGAAAAAATCTTAAGAATCACCAATTCGAGAAGCTTGAGAATAAAAATTCTAAAAGTTGAACAAAAGAATTACTAAAATTTGATAAAAATTTACACTGGAAAAGTTAAAGTTTCTTACCGCTTTTTCCCGGTGTTAGTTCTGCAAGACGCTTTGAATAATGAGAAACTGGTTTCTCCAATGTCAGTTTTTTTAAATACAACTCAAATATTTCTTTTCGCTCTGGCAATGTCGGCAAATCAATATTTACAAGTCTATCAAATCTTCCTGGGCGTAATAAAGCCTACAACAGAAAAATAATGGTTTATAGAAAAACAGCGGTTTCAAAATTTATATTACAAGATGCCACAAAGCTGTTACCCAGGGCCCCAGTCTATGGCTAGATGAGGAACCTTTGTTGTGAGAAAGTAAACAAAGCTTTGGGGACAAGGTTGAGATGTCACCACAAACAGGGGGAAATTTTGTAACAATAATGAAATTGACAAGCCTATTTCAAAGTGATTAGTCATTAAAAAAAGGGAATTCTATCACGCAGAAAATCAAAACAAACGAAGCCATGTTTTGATTTTCTGCTTGAGAGAATTTGCTTTGTCTTTGATGCCTAATGTCTTTGAAATTGGCGCGTCAATTTATGTTATGTTTGATAATGATACAAACATAACGCAGGCTGAGAGCCACAAGCCAAAGCGCAAGATACATAAAATAGTAACACAGTGTGCATTGTTTCTGTCGAGGTAATCAGTCTACTTTTTACATATCAGTAGCAAAGTCATCTTCGGACAAAGGACTTTGAGCCTTATTTTTGATGAAAATATTACATTTCTTGTTCGAGGGAATTTCTCACTTGGGCAGCCTTTCTCCTTGAACAGGTGACTCATTGACGTCACTTTTTTGCAAGAATGTTCTTTGCCATATTGCTCTGCTTCTCTGGTTTCATGCTGGTATTATAATTTAGGAGAGAGTTAAGGTCTGAGTACCCCCAATCTAAAAATTACATGCAGGGGTAATTTCAAGAAATGGGATCTAAACCCTATCCTTTTCAGCTTGTCAAACTGTGCAAGAATACAAGTGTTCTCAGTCATCTAAAATTTTGATTCTTCCTGATTTCCGGAGAAACGGCGATCGAACACATTTTCAAAAACGGAATAACAGAAATAGCAATATCATCAATTTAATCTGTGTCCCCTTGTCAAGACTGAAATGCGAACCGCAGTCGTCTTGTTAACCTTGGCTCAAAAGTCAAAGGATCACATTACATCATCTCAGCACATTTAAACGCACAGTGTCAGATCATTTGTGCCAGACTTTTGTTTGGTTTTGTAACCCAATGACGCGTAAAACCCAAGCAAGTCATCAACAAATATAACTCAAAAATCAACTCGTTTCAGAAAATGGAAAAGCAAAATGAGTATATACCTGATCTAAGACATCTGGCCTATTCGTTGAGGCTAACATTACAACTCCTTCTGTTGTGTTTATTCCTAAACAAAAAGTAAAAGATATATTTAGTCTTGTCTTTTATTGTATTTTATTTATAAAAATTCTATCCCAAACCGTGAAAAACAGTTCACTACATGGACGAGTTATATACATTTTTATTTATTTGATTGAAGTGAGCAAAAGCATTCATTCATTTTTTATTTCTATTTTTTATTCATTTGATTGCATGCCACTTAGAATCAGACGAACACAACAATTTGCAGATTTTTTTTTGTTTTTTTATAACAAAGACATAATATCATTAGACCGATACATGATCTACCTAAAGCTACTAAAATTCTTTAGTAGCTTTAGGAGATCTACATGATCTACCTAAAATGTCTGATCTTTACCGCATAAAAATCTTAAACTTAATGCACCATGTGCACTTTAATAAAAACTCCTTGCCCGAAGTGTTTTAAAATTATTTTAAAACAACTGAAAACTCACATAAATATGAAACTAGACAGAAATTAAACTATAAAATTCTAAAATCTTTAAAAAAAATGAAGGAACTGCACTGTACAAAACATTGGTGCTCGCATGTGGAATAACCTCTCTCCCTCTTTAAAATCGATCTCTAAACATAAAACTTTCCGTAAAAAACTAAAAAAAAAAACATTATTAACTGTGAATTATAATAACCAGGAAGACTAACATACTAACAATACTAACTACACTAATTTTTACTAACACTTTATGTATCTTGCTGCTAAACCTTTGTATTAGCATATATATGTATTAATTTTAGCTGTTGTGCATCTTTTAAATTTTAATTTACGGCCTAGGCTAGATATGCTCTGCTTCCCTTAGGTCGTGTAGAATACAAATTTTTTTTATCTTTATCATGTATTAGGATTGTATTCTGCGAATAAAATTGAATTGAATTGAATTACTAACAAAATTAATACAAGCATACAAGCAACGTATAAAATCGATGTAGTACGAGATTATATAACGTCATATTGTCAAATGTAGTTTTATTGCTGTTGATCTTTATCTTTAGATCTTTGTTTGCATGTTTTGTTAAGATACCTTGCAAATGTTTGCAAAAAATAGCAATTTTTATTTGTTTGTAGGAAAATTAACTTTTCTTTATTACTTGGAATTGATCAAAATTTTGATACATGAGTCATTATCAGCTTCTGAGTGGCATAATGAAATGAATAATGAATAAAACAAATAAATCAGTAAATAAATAAATAAATAAATAAACAAACAAACAAACAAACAAACAAACAAAGAAATAAACGAATGAATGAATGAATGAATGAATGAATGAATGAATAAATACCAAACAAATGCGAAAGAAGTTGAAATTACCGTCCATTTCAACGAGTAACTGATTCAACGTATTTTCTTGTTCACTGTTTCCACTGACGTTCATTCTAAAACGGAAAACAAGAGTCGTTAATTTCAAATCTGACCCTTTTTTACATACTAATAATTTTATACATTTATTTTACATAAATAATAATTTTACATACAAATGAAAAAGTAGATAAAAGCATAAAAGCATAAAAACTACAGTTGTACATAAATTATAATACTAAATTATAATAATATATAAATTATAATACTAAAATCTAAAAGATAATAAAATATAATAATAGATAATAAATCCTAAAGATAATAAATTAAAGATATCATAAATACGATAAACTTTAAATATTAACAATAACCTCACGGAAATGTTTTCAAAGCTGACTGACACATATAAGAGAGAATTGCGAAATATTGGTACTGATTTAGAAGTTCCTTTGAGAAAATCCTGTTATGGTCAAAAATGCTTTTCGTATAAAGGTGACACATTACGGAATAATCTCAGTGTGGACATGAACATATCTCCAACAATTAAAAAGTTTAAAGAAAATATTGTAAAACTTTAGATTTAAGTGATTTTCTCTCTCATTATGTAAATATTTAGTTTTTAACAAATTTTGTAAATTATATATTAATTTTTCTTTGTAAAGTTTTTCCACGGCCCGCTGAAAACCGGTCCTCGGGACAGTGTTTAAAGAATATAAAATTAAATTAAATGAAAACAAATCTTTTAGAAAGAAGCTAAAAACAAGTTTCTTAAATAAATAATAAATTCCCTTTCATCAGCTTCTATTGTTATCATTGTCTTGCTGTTTGTAAGGTGAGATCTTAGGTAGAAATTATGTCAAATATGTGAATGCATTCAATTATCTTATCTTTGTGATTATACAGTACTACTCCAGGTAACTCGAGCCATCAAGATACTAGACTTGCTCCAAGTCTATTTCGTTTCGTTTTAATCAGTAAAAGAAAACTATGCCACTGTGGAGGAAAACACCCTGCGGAGGAGAAGCCCTAAGGAAAATAGAGGTCTTTTCCTCCGCATGGTGTTTTTATTTTTTACTGATAACGAAATGAAATTCAAGATACCAAAGTAATGAGTTCGAGATGTTCGAGTTATCGAGGGGCATTTCAATACTGAAAGGTTGCACCGGACAAGGGAATATTGGACAAACCAAGGGACAAAGGAAATTGTTCGCATTATCGCGAATTCGAGTTGTCGTAGCCTGCGAGCAGAGTCGATTGTTTTTATTTTCCTCAGCATACCAGTCGAGTGAAAGGGTAATGCGGACATTCGTAAAACTGTTCTCTCCATTTAAAAGAACTTATATTAATACCTTTAATACTTAAATGTTCGTGTGTATGTACATATGTGTTCACGTGTATGTACATATGTGTTCACGTGTATGTACATATGTGTTCACGTGTATGTACACATGTGTTCACGTGTATGTACATATGTGTTCACGTGTATGTACATATGAGTTTTTTAAGCTTTAGTTTTAGCCTAGATTTGTTCTTATTTTCGGACTGATATTTACAAACCTGTTATCCCCTATCCTTCACAAAACATCTTTAATTCCTTCACCCCAGGAAGGGCCATATAACCCATTGCCAAAAAACATACAACGTCATATTTCTAGGTGGTAAATACAGACATAACTTTATACAAATTTTTAATATTTCAAAGTAAGTTTATCTCTTGAATTAAGTTGGCCTGTAAGTGCTACCCCCTGTAGAATGAAAATTAAATGGGATTTTCCTGTTAATTGGAGAAAAAATCCGGGTGTAATTTCTTGGATACCAAAGAAATGTTACCCAACTCTCAACCCGGCGTTTCAATAAAGGTCGTTCCTACAAAAAAGTGTATTGTGCGTGTAAATATGTATTACTTACGATGATTTTCTTGATTTCCCAATTGCATCGATTTCATCAATATAAACTATACACGCAGGTCGTTTTCTTGCTTGACTAAACAAATCTCGCACTCTCGCAGACCCCACACCTGCAGAGAAAGCTCACTGCTAAAATAATTTCAATAATTTCAGAATAAATATAACTACCAACTTGAACTTCCATATTTATATATACCTGAGATATATTGGCGGAATAACTAAAGCCAATAGAACCCTGTATATAAAACTGAAACTAAAGGTCATGGTCACGTGTATACTAGCGTCGACACGTGTATACTAGCGCCATGTACACGTGTATACATGGTCATGGTCACGTGTATACTAGCGTCGACAGGATTGGGATTTGCGAAGAAGAAAAGGAAGGAGAGAGTAGGAATGGGTTACATTTTTGAATTCCATGAACCTGAGGTACATATCTTACATTGTCATTTTCTAAAACATTTTCTAAACCTGAGGTACATATCTTACATTTATATTTATAATATTTTAGTGCTACTGCTAAAAATGTAGCCTACAAACCATTTTTTGTTCCTCCTTCGCAGTTCCCAGGCCTGTCCACAGGCTATATATATATATACTGGCATTAATCCACACTCAGATGAGAATACAGGTCCTAAATGCTCAAATGTGCCAAACAAAATTGCTTGTTTTCTGCATGTTTGAATTTATCGTTTTTTAAATGTTACAAACGAGTCCATTCATTGATGATCCTTTGTGGGTAGAACTTCTTTCGAATGCTCAGTCGACATCTGTTTGGTGAAACAGTTGAACACCGCTAAGTTTTCGAAATAACCCTAGCTAAGTCAATGTTACAAGCGCTTTTGGGGAAAACGAAACAGTTTAAGTAAACCAGGAGTCCGAATTTAACAATTTAGCATTAAGAGGTTTAACTGTATTTTAACGTTGTGTCAAGTGTTTATGTACACTTTCGTTCGAAAAGTATTGCACAACCTCGATAAAAATGGGGCGGAGGTCAAAAATTTCTACAGGCCCTGTCAATGTACCAATGTTGTCTCGAAGTTTACGTAATTTTTTCATATATGCTAACATTATAGACACCGTAAAGTTGAATTTTATTACAGAATCCAGTCTTCCACTGTCGTAAAAATCAGTGAACTCTCTTGAGTCATTTTAGCAAGGACTTATTTTCAAATATTGCAAAGATATACCTGCAAACATTTCTACGAAATCAGATCCAGCCATTGTAATAAACGGCACTGCAGCTTCGGTGGCAACAGCTTTTGCCAAAAGAGTTTTTCCCGTTCCAGGAGGTCCAACCAATAGTGCACCCTGTAACAAATTCACGAAAAATTGCGAATAAGTTGGCAAAAGTTACGAATAAGTTACAAATAAGTTGGGGAAAGTTACGAAAAAGTTAAAAAAAGTTAAAAAAAAAAGGTATACGGAATCGTTGGTGTCGTTGGAATTCTACAAAGAACAGAAAAGACTTGGGTATAAAGAATAGTTTGGCAAATAGCTGAGACTCATGTAAAAAGTCTAGACTGGCTACCAAATTCTTATATTTTAGCTATTTTTGCAGCTGTAGTACGTCTAAACGCTATATACTAATTGTTTACTAAAATATGCTCAATAACAACTGGAAAAAATGCGTTTGAAATTGCTAAAAATCGGTTAACAATTTACGAAATATTTTCAGGACCCTACATATTTATATCATTAAATTAAAAATATTTATACCACAGAAGTAAGAAGCTTAGCTGGAAAATAGAAGCTATCTGTGATTGGGATAAGATAAACAGTTTTGATATAGATAGCAGTTTCTAAGTGAAATCTGTATTTAATGAAAAGTTATGAAAACATTGCTGTTGTTCAAATTCTACAAATCACAAAAAACGTGGGCATAAGAACCACTTTTTCACAGCGGTCTTCACAAATAGCTTTTGAATGCATGGCTCATTGATAATCGAAAAAGATATTTAAATTTGTTAAAAAGTACTTGAAAATTTATGTAATCTTTCATTACAACCCTGACATCTTTCATTGTGCAATTTAAAAAATTTATCCTGCAGAATTAAGAATCTTTGCCACGAAATAATCGCTGTCTGTGACTGGGATAAACTAAACAATTCTGACACAGAAGTTTCCAAATGAAATATGTAAATGAAAAGTTACGAAATCATTCCTGTTGTTCAAAATCTACGTGGCACAAAAGGCTTGTGGATAAAAACTACTTCTTTCATAAAGGTTTTCACAAATGGATTATTAAAATACAGAGTTCATTGATAACTGAAAAGATATTTAAATTTGTTACAAATCAGTTTAAAATTTATGTAATCTTTTATTCAGGAACTCAACATCTTTCATTGTGCAATTTAAGAATTTTAGAACCACAGAATTAAGAAGCTTTGCCACAAAATAATCGCTGTCTGTGACTGGGATAAACTAAACAATTTTAAAATTTATATTTTACTTCACTGTACGCTCATGATTTCATAACTGTAACTGCAATCACGCTATTAAACACAGATATATCTTGTGATTATATTTAATTCCTGGTAAGCTAAAATTATATCTAGATAAGTAAAGAGATCAGCAAAATATGCTACCTTGGGTATCTTTGCTCCCAATTTTGTGAACTTTTTAGAATTTTTTAAGTAATCAACGAATTCCATAATTTCCTGCTTTGCTTCTTCCATTCCAGCTACATCTTTGAATCTACAGAACAAACATATATATATATACATATTAAATTAACATATATTGTTTCGGTTATTTTGACAGTAACAAAATCCTTATTCCAAAACTCCAGCGGTCCGGATTTTGCAAGTCTTGCGCAAGGAGCAGCAGCAGGCAAACTATTATTTTAACACAAAAATTACCATTTTCGTTCAACACTCGAACTCTTCGCGTTTTTCTCGGTTTGTTCGGGATAAACGGCAACTGTTCTCTTATACAGTAAAAACCCGCATATAAGAAACCAGAGTTTTCGTCCAGGGTATTGTTTCATAAACAACAGGCTATTGTTTTATCTATTGTTATCTAAATTCTTAATTACCCGATGTCTTTTCTGGTACCAGGCTCGATAACAGTCACTTTTGCCTTCATGTAATTTCCCTACAAAGTAAAATTGTAATTAAAATTTATAGCGTGTTTATGAAACAAAATGGCTACAAAGTCTCTCGATACTAGCGGCTAATTAATGTACTGTCTCCGGTCTCTGATTGGTCAATACCAAAAGGAAAAGGAGGGTTAGCATCCCCACATATATGACAAAAAAGTGGACCATTCAACTGAGTGAACAGCCATATGACAGGGGCCGGAGACATTATGTTAATTAGCCGAAAGTCTCTCGATCAATTTGTAAATTTGGCAAAAAACATAACTAGAAATACCATTAGCTAAGTTTATAATCATGTACCGGGTTTTTCTTAAAGAAAAAAAAGGCTACGGGTTTAATTGAGTCTGACAACGAAAATGTTTCCTAAATCAAAAAAACCTTGTTGGACATTTTTCTTGCAAGTTGAGATATCGATTTTCATTGATATTAAGTTAAAATTGTGGGTCATCATCAAACCAGAGCTTATCAAAGCAAATCAGATTGCAGTGTGACACGCAATTCAATTTCGAAAATTAATATCTCAATTTACAAGGCAACAAAAATGTCAAACAATATATTTTTTATTAAGTTAACAATAAATGAATAAGAATATTATTTTTGGAACATTTAATTATAAATATTAACGATAATAATGAGCGACGTTTCGATGTCATCTTAACATCATTTTTAGCTTGCTCATTATTATCGTTAATATTTATAATTAAATGAGTAGAAACGAAAACATCTCGTAGCATCTTAGGTAACATTTTCAGCGTTAGACTCAATCCAACCCGCAGCCATTTTTTTGGGACACCCGGTAGTTTCAGAAAGAGTTTATTATTTCAATTATCAGTACGCAGAGAGTATATATGACTTTAAGTCGATTAAATAAAACAAAAACTTACAAAGGGATTTCCGCCTAACCCTGATCTGCCAGCGGCACCCGTTTGCCTTCCAATAATAAAATATGCAATAGCACCAAGGAGAAGTATTGTTCCAAGGGTGGCAAGCAGGGTATTTCTAAATTAAGAAATGACAATCGAATAAAATAAAAACAATTGATAACAGTTAACAAGATAACTAAACCAATGTCAAAAGACGCACCATTAAAATTTAGTCCTGGCATTATGGGAACAAAATGCTTCTAAAGGTTAATTCTTTAATTTGCAATTTAATTGTTTCTCTTAATGTCATATCTGTAACTCGCCCTGGATTTACATCTCTCTATTCACAACAAGCAGAACGAATTTGCTTCACAAATAAAATAATTCTTGGTATATATGATCTACTATAGATATGCTTTCTACAGCATTTTAGAAACCAAACGTTATTTTGAAAATCACTTCTTAAGCCAAACTCTACATTTTATTAGTTCTCCAAAAATTGTTGAAAATAATATTTCTATACATACGTTAGTTCATTCTCCGTTTTGTAAACAACAGGAACAAATTCTTCTGATTTGATTCCAAGTTCTTTCTGTACCGCATCAAATCTCTCTTCAAAGCTTTCAACACTTGATATACTGAATGAATAATGTGGGCCATGTCCAAGAACCTGAAACCAACAAGTTCTGATAGAAGCAGCAACAAAATTCACCTACACTTCAGCATACAAGATTACATAAGAGATAATTTGATATGTAGATAATCATTGGAAAATCAATAAAATTTGGTTTAACTACCAATTTTAAAATTTCAGAAATCATGGAAAAGTCCAAATTAATTTTATCACCCATTGTTATTTTGGTCAAGTGAAAAGAATATCACATACTTTCAGCTCAAAAACAACAAAAGTTTAGCATGCAAGCATTGAATTGCTTCCCTGGTTACTCCGCATAGGAGCTATTCCTACATGGATTCACTGAAAGCAATAAGTAAGAAACTTTGTGGAGAGCAATTTGATTATCTAGGAGAGCAATCAATACCTCTCCTCCAGCATTTGACGCAAGCCTGGAGAGCAAAGGCGACATTTATCATAGCATGCGCACCGATCCTTTCCTTGCGTCAGGGCGCAGTCTGGGTCTTGTTCAAAATTGGCGGGAATTTTTAAAACACGTCAGTTCCGGCCTGCTCCGTTGTGTAACAGCATGACAAAAAGTAATTGAAACTCTGTACGCCACACTTTCAAAGGAATGCGCTTTCGGCTCTTCGCGTAGTGGGCAGCGACTGATACGAAAGTCGCTTTTGCAAGCTTGGATGGGAACGAGAGTCATAGCTCTCCTCAGACAGCCGGACCTGCCTTCAAATCATTTTGTAATTCCGGCGAAAAACTTTCTTTGTCATGACTCATAAAAGCTTACACTTTTATTCTGCATAATCATTATAAACTTTGCAACAAAATAATATACTAATAATCATAATAAAATGATATTTATACAGGATAAAAATTTTAATTTTAAATAAAATTTAATTAAAAAAAATAAAAATATTTTTTTTACGGAACATTCTAAAAGGGTGGGAATGAACAAAAAAATAGATTTGATAATTATTCAGAACTAAACGATAACATGCATCAAAACCAGGTCGCTCATAAAAACATTCAATTTTAGTGATTTTAAACTACTGCAAAGTTATTCAATATTGTAAAAAATGATTTAACCATTCCTCTACATAAGCAAAATTGGTAACAAAATTGAATTTTGATGATTTTCAAACGTGTGAACATTTTTTGGGTCAACCAGTAAAAGTTTAAACTTTTAGTACCAGTGAAGCCAAAAACAGAATGGACACTTCATTTCTAAAACTTTTGCTCTAAAATCAAAAGGGTGTAAATTTTATGTTACTCACTTCTCTTCCGCCAACAGTAGCACCTTGTCGAAGATAGACAAACACTTTATCCCCAGATGAATTGACTTCAACTGTTTCAACCTCAGGTAGAACAAATAACATGACAAAATCAAAATTTAACACGAAGGATTGATAAGCCCTTATTTCTTAAAATTAATTCTGATAAATGCAAAAATTAATTTTATTTGAGAATACGAGTAGTAGTTGTATAATGAGAACAAACTATTCCACTAAAATTACCACGGAATAACAACAACCACGCAGCATGTATGCTACTTGAAAGTACCCAAGACATAATTAATAAGCAAAAAGAAATACAATCACTGCATTCAGCCCTTTAAAGAATTATACGGGGTGCTAATAAATCCTCCACCTCTATTTGTTCATAAGACTAAATACAGGACGACGGATTGGCCTTGAACACCTTAGAGGCGGCTCTTTCGTTGGAGCTTGTACAGCAGTAGGCGGAAATCAGTTGGAAATTGGTCCTTCAAAAGGTTTGGTACTCAACACTTACAGTCCAATTGATAATGGACTGGTATTTACATCAATAAGCTCTGCGCCAGGCCATGCCATGGGTTAAATCTTTTGACCTTTTGAGGCCAACTGACAGAACAAAACAACTAACAGATAGGGAAGGTTTAGAACCGTTGTATTGGAAAACGATGCTTCCATGCTGTGATTGAAAATCAAGACGTAGCAGAAGGTCAGCAGAGAGCTCTAGAAGTATTGACATGTGAAAATGTTTATACATATTTTTTTGATGGATGAGGTGAAGCATAGAGAGCCTTCAACTTTGGTGGAAGAAGCTGAAGTAGCCATGGCTGAAGTAGCGATTGTTGGCCTGTGTATCCTGGGAACATTTTGCTAATTTTTTTCAGAGAAAAAAATTGAGTAAACTGCAAAGAGAATACTGCAATCGCAATATAAATACCGAGTGTAATGATCCATGGATAAACCAATCAAATCAAAATCTCTCGTTCTTCCACTCTTTGTTTGCCTTAGCACCTTTCCTGTCACCATGCCCTTCTTTGGAAAATAAGGTGTCACCTTTTTTCAGATCAAATAGTTAAACTATTGTCAAAAAATTCTCATTGAAGTTCATGACAGATTATTTCAAATCAAGAAGTGATGATTTGCATTGTTTTCAATTTTATTGCTAGCCTCATTTGCGAACTCAGAATTACATACTCATCAAGGTACTAAGAACTCCCACCTTGAATAATAGCTTCACATCGCTGTTATCAATGACATATAATTGGCAAAAGTCTGAAAATTTTTTCCATTGTTCAATTGTTTAAGTCAACTTTTTAACTGGTTACCTGACTAATCACCCCTTCTGCAGGTGCTGTGCATCATCCAACAGGGCAATAAAATTTCTAGTTTTTTGCATGTGCGTGTTTTGCTGTTTACTTTTTGTGTGGCTCAATCAAGTTTAGAAATAAAATTAGCAGTAATACTTTGTAATAATTTCTAATTTGCAAAATAAACTATGGTACATGACCCTTTAAGGTAAGCTTTGACTCCTGTCAACAATGAAAATAATAATGTTGTGATCAATGCAACAACCAAGTTGTAATTTACCTCTCCTGCAGAAAGCATGTCACGATAAAATGCAGACCAAGATGTCTCTGGAACAGGATCAATTGAAGCTGTGATAACATAAAGAGCTGCAATTGCTCCAAGGACTAAAATTCTGGTCCAGTTAAAGGGATTAGAGTCTTCACCTGGTGCTTGCTGCTGATCTGTTAAAAGTAAAATAAAAATTATATTTAAATAAAATAATTTAAAAAGGGAATAAATAATTTATTGCTTTGTAATTATATACTAGTTATATGTTAAAAGGCAGTTCTTTGCACACAAATAAAAACTTTTCATGTGATCACAATAATCCAATTGACATTGACCCATTTTTTCTTTTCATGTGATTAAATTCACTGTTGGTCTTGCTACATCATAATTTCATGTGATCAAATGTAAGATAACCAATCACAAAAATTGACAACAAAAATATCAAATACACAAAAAGCTTTACATGGTATACCAAAAAGGCATAGGTCTTGCTTTATAAAAATTAAAAACAAACTTTTATGCTGCATAAATTTATACATTGTGAAAACCAGTATCATATATGTATTTACCTTTTTCATTGTTTCCTTGGTTTTTATGGTGGTCATTTTGCTCCATGTTGGCTGACCTTCTTGATGAAAAAAAATGATCCATACCTAAAAAATATAAATATAAATTTGAAAAACTATTCCTATTAAGCCCAAAATTAAACCCTCTAAATTTATCCTTCAATCCAAATTGGGTTTATTTTCACCACACTAATATCATATCATGTTATAAATATCTGGAGAAATTTTCTGTTGTGCAAACACACATGTTCTGCTGCTATGCTTTTGGGAAACAAAAAACAATTTAATTTCAAAAGGAATACTTATCAATGGATTTGTCATGCTACACAAACTGCAGTGAAAAAGTTTATGGTAAATCAAACACTAATAATGACACAAATAAAGTCCCACTTCTTCAAACAGATGCTTTCAAAAACATGTGTGAAAAGACTGCTTCCATTTTTGATAAAAATACCTGTTAATGTGGGTTCTACACAAAATGTATATTGTGATTTTTAAAGTAAATTGACAAATAAAAAGGGCTCTGATCTAAAAATAAACTGAATTTGCATTATGCAGCACCAGGGAGTCTTTGAATGTAATCACATTAAACAATTATAATTCCTCAGTTCGTCAAATTTGAATAGCTTGATTATATTTAGATTGCCCAGTCCCCTGGTGTTCGCCACTTTTAAATCTCTACCTATTTATTCACAGTTCACATCTCATAATATTACTATTTGTAATATCTAAACAATTTGTTTTTTTGAACAAACTTGTTATTTCCCTTTTGCTAGACTTTCTTATGAAATAATGCTTGCTAATTTGGACATTCTCTGTCTTGAACAGATTTTTGTGAGAGTTCAAAATAGAATTCAAGTTTCAACTGTATTTTGAAAACAAAAAACAAGCATTGTTTAAAAAATAACAAGCATTTTTATCTCTTCTGTGTGTGGTGCTGTCAGATAAAACCATTTTCAAAAAATGTTTCAAACACCACCTGATTGAAAATATTTAACGTGTCATGTCAACAAGAAAAATATTTTTCCACGCACACATACAACAAACAAATAATCAGTTTAAAAAATACTGATGTACTTACTGGTATTAAGTGATGCTAAATTGTGAATATATCTATTTTCTTGACAATAAAGTGTTTTTGTGTGTGTAGGCGCAAAAACTGCCGAAATAGGCCCAAACAAATGTTTTGATTTGCTGTTGTATTTCATGAAACCAAGCAAATTGCCAACAAGAGTTCTTTTATTGCATTGTCCTAGCTTATTAAAAGAAACTATTTTCTTGATCCCCGGCTGTGCTAAGCCACCAGTGCTCGTCAGAAATGTACTTGATACTCCACGCATTGCTTGCAGTTGTGGGGATGGCACACCAAATCCCAGGTTGGTCCTGAATAATAAAAATGGCTTCGTCGTCATCATCGTCATCGATTTCGCAGCAGTTTTTGTTTCGCAAAGAAGCGTATTCATTATTTGAAATGGTGATGTTTATTTGATGAATTGATTTTAACTGCTATTCATCCGAAGATAACAAATTGTATAGATCAATCGTATCAAATCTAATCTCAAGGAATGCAAAGTCAATCCTTGTAAAATGTAAAACTTCGTCCTCCATTTTCTGCTTTTGTTGTCTTGGCCTCGTTTCGGCGAGATGGATTTTTTCGAGAAAACTCAAACGAATTCATCAGGGGGTGGGGCGGGGGTAGGTGGCCTGCGTCTGCACGCAACGCATGCTAGGGATAGTTGGTAAGGGGATGAAGTTGGGGGGGGGTCATTTTTGGAGAAGGAATCATGAGTTTGCATTTAATGGAAAGATTCCGTGCAACAATTCACAAGAGGGAAGTTGAATCGTTTCTCAGTCAATCCTTTCAAAATATAAACTCCCTATTCCCACAGGTGGTTGGACTTTCAAAAACGTGGAACACAGAAAAAGCGTTTTACTTGGATGTATAGCAACCAAGCCTATTTTATTTTTGATTTTTCGATGCCTAAAAGTGGTCACACCCACCTTTTTCGTATCGCATATTCTAATTTTGTCCCTCGGATTTCACTTTCAAAATAATTTGATGCTTTTGGCCCTACCGGTTTCGAGGTACAAGCCACCAAACGGGTGAACTTTATTTTGAGACACCCGGTATATATGTTATGAACATACGTTTTTCAGGTTTGGATGGTGAATTTTCCTGTCACTCTGCTTTGTGGGGAAGTTCGAATGACTCAATTCGTTTTTAAGAACACGGGCAGCAAGGCCTTGAAAAACTTACACATATCTTGCAACAGGCCTGAGATTTTCTCCCTGGACAGCAAAGCAATGTCGGGAGAGTTGAATGCTAAAGATACCATTTATGAGTTGTTAGACGGGGGTAAAATGCGACATTCTCCGGCTGATAAACTTTTACCTCAAAACATTGAAGATGTTGTTAAAGTTCCGTTGGAAGATTGCGTATTGCAACCAAATGCAGAAATTTCAGTTCCGGTGTGGATTCATGGCACGGCGACCCCCGGAGTTCACGAGCTTGACTTTCTGTTTTATTATGAGCCCGTTGATCCAGTTCCGGAGGTTTATTACCGAGTAATGTATCAAACTGTTAGAATTCAGACATTAGCAACTTTGAGTTTGTCGGCTGGTGTACGTAAAAGTTCAGCTTGCTTCTACAATAAACAAACGGAGGAAAGAAAACTGGATAGGTAAATTCTATTAACATTCTCTTTTATTTTTTCTTTAGATTTATATATATATATATGAACTTGTATATTTCCATGTGGTACATATTTTTTCTTTACTATGCCGTAAAAAGAAATGCCGCAGAAAAGTTCCTGAAATATTAACTTAGATTTTAAAGATGTCACTCAAACTTCTGCGATGGTTCCAAGGCACTCAAATAACGAGGACGAAAATACTGTCTTTCTTTAGATTTCGAAGCGAATTAAAAAGATTTGTGGAAAGTCCATTTTGTGAATTCAATTCTACCACATCAAGTCGACCAGACAGATGTGAAATGTAAAAGTATACTAATTCAAAACAAAGGCTATACATTTGATTGGTCATTTACACTTCGCAAGTTTTAGGGAATTTCTTTTGGGGGTGTGATATTAGATGGAGCCTTATTGCATTAAGAGATGAGTAGTTTTGATATGAAAAATGGTCTTTTTCCTTTCGCTTCTACATAACATCTATATCACTGTCATCCTCTTCTGTGAGAGTTATTAGTTCATAAATTAATAATATGAGATCAGATGACACAAAAAACTTGATTTATTTACTTACTTTTCAATGTTTTAAGGAATTTCTGTAGGGGGTCTTATAATAGGTGGGAGGAGTCTTTTAATCGCGGTTCTCATATTAGTGGAAATGCGGCATAGATATCTTCTCAATTCACTTGGCATTCGTAATGGGCACCATACACGCTTTCTCGACCAACATCGTTGTAAAATTATTTGTGTCACTCTGTAGATATACAAAATTTATTTTGTCAAGTTATGATGATTACAAGAGACTAAAGTTTGGGTAACTGTTGCCATTACATTATTTGCCTTAGAAGAAGGGTCGTATGAACATGACCTATTGATACACAATGGAAAACATCACATTTTGGAGGGTAAATAACATTCCTTGAATTTGTTTCAGTTGTCTTAACATACGTTTGTTTTTATTAAAGTTGATATGTTAGTTCCCTCCGCGCTTAAAATCAATAAATATTCGCAAAGTGCGCAATCTTATGATCATCGTCTGTTCACTTGTTTTTACAGGTCGTCTGAAAATGCTTTCATTGGTGTCCACATCGAAAATAGGTCTCAGGTAATTTTTACTAAATTTTTGGTTAGAGAATGATACCATGGACATAATCAAAAAGAACTAACTATCTGCCTGGGGACCTAAAAAAATTTTCGTTTGCAGGGCTGTAGCTGAAGTCCGTGGAACTACAATTCTCAAATTGTGCACAAACCAATGGGAAACTTAGAATTTGGGAAACAACTTTTAAGAAACGTTAATTTAAATTTTTCATTACATATTTCCGAAAAATGCTGTAATTTTGAACAAACTAGAATAAACCTCCTTGAAATCCTATATGCCCCAAAATCAAGAACTTTTGTTAGGCATACCTTAAAATCATTATATTTGTGTTTTTTATGTGGGTTTTTACTGTGATATAAATCATTTGATATGTTTGATATGTATATAACATTTTTTAGGGATCAGCATTTCCTCGATGTGTCGAATTTACCGTCCTCCAAGTTTCGTGCTTCAGCCATGGCATGAAGTTCAAGAATGTTGGCAAAGGATCGACAAGTATGTCACTATTTTTTCTCAAGCTCCTCCTTCTATTCTAATAAACATTTTTTATTTCCAAGTGAAAACCAGTTCCAAAAAAAAATGGGTGATATCCAGAAAATTTTCAATCTTCCAAATCGTCATAACGCTTTTAAATCATGGGATCAATTTCTTAGGTCACCCGGTATATATGTAGCTTAGGTTTGTAGTTAATAATTTAAAATATGATAATACAAAAAAAAATTCATTCGTTTACTTTTTTATATTTTGTGGGGTCTTATATCAGAAGGTGTCTTGTAATTTTAGAGGGAATGTTCTAACAATTTTCAGAATGTAAGCAAATCAGCTGCTGAATGAAATACAAAATTCTACCTTCTTGCATTTTCCAATCATTAATGCATTTTCATTCTTGTTTTAGTATATCAAAAATTGCGACCAGGCGAAGCTCTGCTGTTGTACTTGAAAGCATTTAAAGATTGTCCTGGTATGTTTTATTGTTATATCTAACTTGATGTGATGTGATATCTAACATTTTTGAATATATTATCATAACCTTATCAATAATTCTTTGCGAGGTACCATGAGTATTTCTTCTCTGCAAAATGTCCCAAGAAAAGGGGTTGATCACCGCCACATCGTGTTGCATTAATCGGCAAATTGTATAAGCTTACATTTTTTCTGGGTAATTTTCATCATGATCATATCATTGAAAGCGAAGAAACACCTCATTCTTCCACGTTATTTTTTTAACAATTGGAATGCCTTTACAACCGAAACGACACAAAACGTCCTACTTTTAGGAGTAAAAGGAAACGGAATTTTGTATTTGTTTGCATCAAAATCTTTTCTATTGACTATGTTTACATATATACTATTTCAAGTATACCGGAGGACCCGAGAAAACTATCCCGTTTACAGGGCTATGGATTGAAATTCGTAAGAATAAAAATCTCAAATCGCATACAAAATGATGTCCGAAGTTTGGGATATCATCCAGTCGTCTGCAATCACGTTTTCATGGCCAAAACTGGAAAATAAAATATTTTTCATCCGTGAGCTGTCAAGTTAACTAAAAGCCCATAACTCCGCAAAACAGCGTGAAAAAAGACAAAAGAATTAATTTATAAACTTATGTTTCAACCCGGCATACTTTTTTTAGTCGCCCTGTATGTTTTTGAAATCTTTTCAAAATG
>JAYJMH010081184.1:0-10121 GCA_036873815.1 Phacellophora camtschatica | reverse complement strand
CTTTAATTTGAAAGAGTCTTTGACATAGTCACATAAATGTCTTTCTGTTCGTGAGCTCTCAATCTTTGAAAATTTGATAAACGTTTTTCAATGTTTTCGAGATTCTGTGAGAGCGAAAAATATGTTTTGAATTCTGTGAGTTCTGAACGAAAATTGTTTATATATGAAGAACAAGCATCAAACAAAATTGACAAAAATTGTTTTTAACTAGTTTAGTACTTTTGACGCGAATATCAACTTTAATTAATGTAATCCGTGCATTACATGATTTTTGACAGTTCGTCAAAGATGTTCCGTTTTGTTGGCGCACCCGGTATATATAAAAATTATTATTATTTTTTTAGAGTCTATAGAGATAAGTGAATTCACTGTGGGATCTCGCACACCATTCATTAAGTTTGTTAAAGTTTTTGATACAACAGAAGATTTACGAAAGATCAATGCTGATGAAGTTGTGTTCAGACATCCACCTCAGGACTTGGTTGCTCGGCCAAAATATCAAGTTGTCATTGATGCAGATATTGCACTTGATGCACCTGATTCAAAACTTGTACTGGCAACAAAACTTAGAATGTAATGGTTTTTTATTTTATTTTTTTTATTTATGCTCTTTTCAAAGAATATTATAGTTTGCCCTATAAAATATTTAGTATTGTAAATTGCCAGCAGATATGATGGTTGTGAGGTATTTTTCAGTGATTTTTCTACTATTGAAAATTCTCAGTGTGAACAATTTTACTGTTGCAAATTGTTCCCAAATGCCCTCCAACGCAACAATTTCATTATTGTTACAAAATCTGCCCTTGCTCTTCAATGCAAGCTTGCCTCCCCCTATGCCCTAAGAATTATCTGCCTATTGATTCTTGTTTTTAACCTTATTTTAGTGGAAGCACGGATATATGTGTTGAAGGTTTTCGTCTCAGAGGAAGAATGCAACTTCATATTCTCTTCAACCAGAACATTCCTTTTCCACACATAGCTGCAGTTTCATTTTGCTTTCTGAAGCAGTGAGTATAACTCATATCTTTCATTTTAAACATTGCACTTAATTCCAGATATTTTTGCATTGTGTCTCTATAGCATTTTTCATTGTGTTATTATGTTATATTTTGCAGACCAAAGTTTGATTTTAACATCAAACTGCTCAGGCGAATTCAACTCATGGAATACCCTGTGATTCGTGACTGGATTTCGAATTTGGTTACTGACAGCTTAAAATATTGTAAGTATCATTTATCATTTGATTGTGTAATACATTTTATTTTGGTATACAGTTGAAGGTTTTGAACTCATTAACTTTAACTCTCTTGAGAGCGTTTCAGTGAACAGAGGCGAATTTTGTAACAATAGTCAAATTGACACAATGGTTTCAAAGCGATTATCCATCGAGAACAAAGCGATTATCCCTCGAGAACAATTCTGTTGTATTGAAATGATTGTTTTTCAATACAACAGAAAGACTGCGCGCAGGCTAGAACAAAGTGTACCGCTCTCAAATGGAAAACGAGAACAAACAATGTTGCGGAGGAGATGTTTTCATTTTCCAGTTGAGAGAGTTTCGCTTTGCTCTCGAGTGATAATCCCTTTCAAACTAGTGTGTCAACTTCAGTATCGCTACAAAATTTGCCTCTGTTGTTTCAGTGTTTATTTAGCTGTATCTATCTCGAAAGAAACTATCTTGAAAAAATCTAGGAGAGCAATTTAACTGAGCTTCAGGAGCTTGACTGATCTTATGTGAGTAATATTTAACAAACAACTCCAATACTAAGTTTTTATTTGTTAGTTAGTTAAGGCGCTTGATTTACCGAGCCAAGACAGGTGCTCCAATCGATTGACTGCTATTTATTACGACGCCTGGGCTTTGAGATAGTGGTGCTCAACTGTACTTTACAAGCTTTAACTTTATCTCACTTGACGTTTTGTGACAACAGACATGCAACTTTAACTTTTTTGCAAACTTATTTCACAGCACTCGTAGATCCTGGTCATGTTACAATACCACTTTGTAGCGACCCAGAAGTTCTTGGACGGATATCAGGATATGGTGAAGCTTTTTGTGTTGTTTTTATTTCATTTCATTTTAAAACAGTTTCCCCGAAATTTAACAAAAAGTAACAATGATCAATGTTGTGTTGCCAGATAAATTTTCTACAGAATATATATAGACATGTCATGGATGATCTACAAAACAATGGATAATGCATACACCTACCACTAAAGTCCATCCCTCTTTTTAAGAAATATTTTGTTTTTCGATGCTAACGCCAATTTTAAAGTTTTTTTTTAGAAAAAGGCACATTTTTCTTACTTTGAATGATTATTACTTCTTTCGTTTAACATTCACGATAAAAGGGACCATGATGGAAATAAAATCACTCGCACACCTGAAGAAGAGTAATACTCGAAACGTTGTGTGTCTTTAAATACAAATATTCATTGTACAGAGTATTTAATTTAATTTGTATTCTCTTTAAATGCTATCCCTGTCATTTGAAATGAGGGGTGTCTGTTTTTAATATTCCAATTTTTAGTTTTTGTTTAATATTTTTTAATTGTTTAGACATTTTATCCTTTTTTTACTTCTGATATTGTATTTTTTACTTCTGATACCTTCAATTTATATGGCATACAAATACTTACTTAACCTTTACGTATAACAACATAAAAAACACAGCATCAGACAATGGAAGCAAACATAGCACAGCATAATGCAGCTCAACACAACACAACATGACACTGCTTTTTTTAATCGAGTCAGCTGCAGTTCGGTTTGTTGAACTGATTGCACTGATTGCACGCGCAGTTTTCAATAATTTAATGCAGGTCATTTTTGTAAAAATACTCTTGTTGCCATCTTTGGCATAATTTGTTTTTGAATTTGCTGAATTGAAAAATTCTTTATGTTTATTTTTTGCTTTTAGCGTGTGGTGTACTTACTGTGACGATCAAAGGTGGCACCAAAGGAAAACGAAACGGTACTACGATTTTAAATCCATTTTGTTTCAAATGTTAAAATTAGTTTTTAAGCTAGACTTTTGAATAAAAGTATCCCATTGCGGGATTTTCTTGTAACTGGACACCAAGACCATAAGACCCTGGACCCCAGTTATTAATCCAATAAAGTTTCCTTGTATCATTGAATAGAGGTTTTCTTTTGTAGTCATTTTGTTCGAATGTTGAAGCTTGTATTCAGTTTATCAACTAAGTTTTATTTTTACTTTCATCATCTCCCTTCAATGCAAAAAAAATCTGTTACATGAGATTTCAAAATAAATGGTATAGGCATTTGTTCGTAAAAAAGCAAACGAATTAAACACACCGGTGAATTCGACGAAAATTTAAGAAAATTTTACTGTTGAATGAGAGATCGCCAAGAAACTATGATAATGATATTATTGGAGTAGACATGATATCGGGTGATTACTTCTGCAAAGATTGTGCATATAACATTTATCCTTTACAATAAAAACCCGGTTTTGTTCTTGTTTTTGTTGAAAAAATTAATTCATGGTAAAAAACGTTTTATCACATACATAGCACTAAATACGGAATTTTTTCATATACAATTTAGACAGTTTTAAGAAACTTTTACTGTGAAATTTGGTCAAAAATTAAAAAATTTTGGCTTTTGGAGCCTTAGCTATGTTTCTTATATTAAAAGAGCGTGCATTCAACCACCAAAAGAACGTGCATCCGAATATTCTGCTCGTTAATTGGAGCAAACGGTTAGAAGGTCTTCCAAATCTGCTACAAGTCTACCATTTTCAGAATATTGGACGAATAAATATGAATTCCCACTCCCCACTCCACCAATCTACGGAAAACGGAATTGGAATTTTAAATTCTGCCTGGGCTTTACTTTTAATGGTAAATCTGTTTTTCCAGAGGATGAAAGATGGTGCTCAATTACTTTGAACAAGCAGAAAATGAAAACCAAGGAAATGGGTGTTGATGTTGTTTGGCAGGATACTGTTTCGTTATTTGTTGATAGCATCCAATATGACAAGGTTCGTTTATTTATATTCGGATTTTTGATTTTTGATTTTAACATATAATTTGATTTAAGTTTTTTGATGATCACACGAATAATCAAGCCTCGATAAATTATTTCTATGCGTGGTAACCTTTGTGTTAAAATATGCGTGAGAAAACGTGAGAGTTTTTTCAAATACAAATGGGGTCTGCCGTGGTATGACATGAACACTTTTAATAGAAAAATGTATAATGTGTGTCCTTTGGGAACTCCTCAGAAAAGACAATGGTTTAATGGTTTTGAAAATTATTTTCGTTATTTCAGTTACACTGTTGTTGAGTATGTGCTGCCACTCGAGTGAATTTGAATCTCTGGTTTTGTAAATTTTTTTCGTTATTTCAGCTACATATAAAAGTCAAAGCAAAGCGTCGATTTGGTCCTAATTACACTGTTGTTGAGTATGTGCTGCCACTCGCGAGAATTAATATACAGCAAGAAAATATTCAGTAAGTTTATTATTATGTTTTTGAAGTTTAAACTTTAGAAGAATTACGAAAGTCTGGTTACTTACATTACGAAAGTATATGCAATAGAAGGTAAATGGGGAGACTGCCAGTTGTTTTGGCATATTGCAGCAAAGGGGGTGGTGTAATTTTTTGAAATACTACCATAACACGCTCTGTGAGTCTTGAAAGCATAATATGCGAATTTTTTAGCAATTTTTGTTTTGATTATTTTAGAAATTAATTTTACGATATTAGATTTATTTGGCAGAATTTACAATATATTTATATATATATATATATTATAGATTTATTGTACATATGGGAAAATTAATGAATTTTTGAATTTACTTAATGTTGTTGTTTTGCAAAAAATTGGATATCATATAATGTAAACATAGACTAACACATGTCTCAGCTCGCTATACTGTTACCACTGAGCTACCACCCTGAGCTACCCCGAGCCTTATGTGAAGGAGGCTAAGGTAGTAGCGATAAGGTGGGTCTGATGTAATTAGCCTAATGTTAGCCTGTGTCCCAATCTACATATGCTGCCACATCACACATGTGGCGACATTTGTGGACTGGGACACAGGCTACCTAATGTAAGCGTATGACTAATTCTTTTTTAGGGATCTTGATCTTGAAGACAAAAACATTGAATCTTCTTTTTTGCAAGTACACTTGGAGTACACGGAACTGGCGTTGCTTGATCTTTGCAATGACACTGAGTTGGAGACTTTTAATAAAGCGTTCCCAGTGGAATCGCCACCAGAAGATGGTATTTAATTTTATGTAGGATTTCAGAGGCGGCTATGTCGATGTTATTTTCCTATTGTACTTTGAACCAATGAAGCGCGAGACAGGCTGCCTTTAAATAATCGATGAATGCTATTTTATTTGCCAGTTTTGGCCATGAAAACGTGATTGAAAACAACTGGATGATATCCCAATTTTTAATTTTGTCCTCCGGACATCGTTTTGTATACAATTTGAGTTTTTTAGTCACACAGATTTCAAACCACAACCCTGTAAACGGGGATAGTTTTTTTTTTTTGGGTCCCCTGGTATATTTTGTTGAATTTACTGACGTTTTTTTGTGCAGTTTTGAAACTTCATGGGAATTTGTTGGAAAACACTCTTTGTTAAAGTGTCCACAAAATAGTAAATAGTATATCTCTGGGTTGACAATTTTCTGCAACCTTGGGTACATCAATAATAGAAAATTTAAAATATGCTTGACTGAAATGCCTTTTTTCAAAGAAAGCACTTTTAAGGAACATGCAAATGTGAACTATGAATTTTTATTTGAAATGTTTTTCAGTTGCTGGTGTTATGTTTATTCGCGTTCACAAAGGATCAACATTAATTCCTATGGATCCAGATGGCCTCAGTGATCCATATGTTATGATTTTTGCCAACAAAGAATTGGTAAGGAATTTTTGCTAATTTTATATTTGATTTTTTCCAAATAAAAATGCTTTGCTCAGTGCAATTAGAAATTTGAACTGGAGTCTCCAAAAAGATACTTAATATTTTTGCCATGACAAAGAAACTACCTTTTGTTTATGAACACTTTTTAGAGTTTTTTGGTATTAGCTATTATTGTTTTTCAAATGTAGTGTTGTGACAAACATTGCTGTGTTTGTGCTCAGTATGTGTATTCTTGAAATAGCAGTTTTGAAAAATTGAAAGCAGTATGGTATTCATTAGTTTTGTGTAATTTTTGTGTTAACTATTGAAAGTGTTTTATTCCAGGTGCACATCAGTCATGTGATAGAAGATACACTGAATCCGGAGTGGAATACCATGGTTGAATATTTTACTGCTGACTATACACAGGTACTTTGCATTTTAGTTTCGGTATCAGAGTGCTGAAGACATCACAACTGTTTGGGGGAACGGAAAAATGCTAGTTTTACACGAGAGGAGCTATCGAACAGAGGCGAATTTTGTAACAATAGTGAAATTGACACATTGCTTTCAAGGTGAAGAACAAAACAAAACTCTCTCAACTGGAAAACGAGAACATCTCCTCCGCAACATTGTTTGTTTATGTTTTTGTTCTCCAGCTGAGCAAGTTCTGTTCTCGAGGGATGATCGCTTTGGAACTTGAGTTGAGCCACAGAGGGTGCAGAATAACGTTTTGCCAATTTTATAACCAAATTGACAGTTGATTATAGAAGCAACTTCGATGTTTACAGCTGTGTTTTTTTTCTTCAGACGACCCTGTCATTTATCATAAATGATCGGAATCCGGTGATGTTTTCCTCAACTCGAGCTGATGACAATGATGATTTTATGGGTTCATGTAATCTTACTTTGACCGAGGTAATATTTTTGTTATTTTTTTCACCCGTGCAAAGATGAAACTTATTGATAAATAGCTTAAACTGTATCCGAATTCATAGCCTTTTATCATTCAAGATACATCATTTCTACACTACTTTTCTATTATTGTACTGCCATAGTTTAACCCAATAAAATGGTATTTTTCCAGGAGGCATATACAGCTGTAACTTTGCATAAAATTCAGACATTTCGACCTAAGTCTATCTCTTGAATTAAGTTGGTTTGTGAGTAGTACCCTCTTAGTTGGTTTGTGAGTAGTACCAAATTTAATTTAGATGGGACTTTCCTGTAAACTGGAAAGAAATCCAGGCATGAAAGGGTTAATTGAAATATGATAGCTACCGGGTGTCTCAAAAAAGGTGGGACGTTTGCCGATTTATTGGACCACGAAAAACTGTGCAAATTACCATAAATAAGATAGCACTAAATTGTAAATTAAATACTCAACGCATTGGTAAAAAAGTGTTTGATGTGAAATGTTTCTGTGCAGGATCACTGGTTGCTTTTCAAAAAAGAACTGGACGTGTTTTTCAAAGTTTACGCAAGACAAGGCCTCAGCTCCGATCAAACCGACAATCCGAACAGGGCAGGATCTATTTGCGTGTCCGTCTTGTTCAGACCTGTGCCATCTTTATTGAAAACAGGTAATTCTGGAGCATAAACTTCGTGTAAAATTCCACGGTACAACATACGGCAATTTCGTAGTTAAATTGGCAACGAGTTTGTTTACATTTTCAGTGTAGCCAATGAGGTCGCAGAATCTTTATCATTTGATCATAAACGCTGCCAATTGATTGGCTATTTTTTAAAGGTAAAAAATTCAACTTGTGAATGAAACACGAAATTTAGTTTTTATTTACGGGTTTTATGCTGAAGCACGAGGACGCTTGCGATGGCTTAATTTTTTTTTAATTTAATGTGATTTAAAAGTCAAGATAAAGTGTCTCTTTTATTCATGGCGAAATTAAGTTCAAAGTAAGAAAGAAATTCCCACGCGCGTTTTAAAAATTACGTTAGAAAGTAGTTGCTTAAAAATACGAAAAATATACAATCACGTTGCACGAAAACACCCATACCGTCCCTAAGTTTTTCTTGGAACTTTTCTTTTAACTTTGCTTTCAATGTTTACGTTTTTTTGGAAGCTTTGAATTTGCTCTATTGTTTAATCTTTGTTTAAAGTGAAGCCAACGAAGAATGAAGGATTTCCGGAAGGAGAGTCTTTGGTGCAAGTATGTTATCTTCTACCTGTTTTGAATTTTTTTTTGTTTTGAGTTTTAAATTCTTTGACGCCTTCCTTCAAAGATGTTCTATTAAATAATTTCATTCCTGGTACAATGACAGTTTGCCTAATACTTAAATAATTTCATTCCTTACTTAAATAATTTCATTCCTGGTACAATGACAGTTTGCTTCTTTTTATCAACGAATAGTCTTGTAACCATATCTGAACTAGGGTGTTTACATTGACAGATAGCTGAAAAATACCTTCTAAATACAATAATAAATGATTTCACTGAAGATGGCGGCATGGAAATTATTCCCATGATTCATTACGTTGGATTTGCGAAACATTAGCAGTTCTGTATAGGCAATCTATATCATTAAATGCAATGAATCTTGAGAATAATTTCCTGCCGCCATCTTTTGCGGAATTTTCTATCGTATGAAAATAGTGATGTTTCTTTTCAATATTGTTTCGCATTTTTTTCTCAGAAACACACCAAAATGGACGCTGTAACAATGGAGGCTCTTTTGTGTGCTGGTATGTAGAACTTATATTTTCCTTTCTCCCAGAAAGGCCATGTGACTCGTAGATAAAGAACGCAATACGTAATATTTTCTGGGGGTTGATGGAAACATGAAGTTTGATTTGTTTCAAGATTTTCATTGGGACTATATTTTTTAATTTGTTTTGTTGGCTTTCTCTGCAATATGATAATTTATTTTTTCATGGGAAATAAATCATATATAATATATAAATAAATCATAGATAAATCATCTCTTTAGAAGCGACAAATAACTGTCGTTTGCTAGCAAATAAAAGGCGTAGGTCCAAAAAATATTTTTACGCTTGAGCAAAACTACATATAATAGAGCTGGTCATACCCTCTTGGTGCGCCCTTTCGTCGGAAAATTTTCTGCTCGCACTCCACTTCTGCTAGGTCTCGCATGGGCGGGGTCCGAGCTTCTCTTTCATGGATCTCGCCTAACCGAGGTGGCCCGCTTCTCATGTAAACACACACAGATTTAACAAAGGAACGTATTGTTTTCCAGGATCTGGCCTAACCGCGCCAGCCCGCCTCCATGTAAACAGGCCCAAAGTTTGAAATATACATTTTTGTGTCAACATATTTTGTTGTATTTTTCACAGACATTACTACGACTGTTGGTTGTTTTTTTAATTTTATATGTAGCAGATTTTAGCTTTTGTGAACATCAGTAAATTTCATTTTTAGAGAGAGGAAGTCTCAATTTGAAAATTCATCGTGCGAGAAATTTGGCAGCTATGGATTTTAATGGTATGTAAATAGTTTTTTGAAAAATGTGTAGATCTAAAATTGACTTAAAATTAGAAAATGTAAAATGCAAATGTGGAGGAAGCATAGAATTAGTTCTCAATTTTAATAAATGCTCACCATCAAGTTTTACCAAAAAATATCAAGTCTAAATTCAACATCGCAAATTTTCTTCAAAATTTCCCTATAATTCAACATACTTGCTTTTATGAAAACAATTTTCCACGTTATGGCACTGTTTTTTGCAGGAAAAAGTGATCCGTTTATAGTCGTTCGAATAGCAAAGATGGAAAAATACCGGACAAAGATAATTTACCGGACACTAAATCCTGTTTGGAACGAAGAAGTAACGTTTGCAATGCCTGAATCACATCAAAGAGTTATCATCGTGAGTATTTAAACAACCGTACTGTCCTTGCGTGCTTTTGTCCATTTCGTACAAGCGTCCTTGAATGAACCGAGTTAAAAGATGCGATCGCAGCGTCCTTGAATGAACCAAGTTAAAAGGTGTAAGAAAAGACCGATAAACATAATTGCTTGAAAATTATTGTAAAAATTAATCCAGCAATCCAACTGAGGTGTAAGGAAACTGAGGTGTAAGGAAACTGAGGTGTAAGGAATAAAACCGACGAGCATCATTGCTTTGGAAATGATTGTAAAATATGAAAAGTAATCCAATGGGGGAAACTGAGGTGTAAGAAATAAAACCGACGAGCATCATTGCTTTGGAAATGATTGTAAAATATGAAAAGTAATCCAATGGGGGAAACTGAGGTG
>JAYJMH010081173.1:0-10122 GCA_036873815.1 Phacellophora camtschatica | reverse complement strand
AAAAGTTTAGGAAAATTACTAAAAGAATTAAATAAAACTTTCTAACGGTAATATCTTCTTTACTTTATAGTTACTTAACCTCTGGATATTCAGAGGCATGACATTGACGTAACCACTATCTGCAACTCTTCCCTCGCATAAAAGAACTTCCTACAAACTAAGAAACCGCAAGAAAACATTGTCATCTCCTTTTCAGTTCCTACTCATCAACACGTAACTCTAATCTTCAACCCTCCCACTTTTTTTAATAGAGCTTCCTACAAAACAATTAACGCAAAAAAACGAAATTTTATTCTCCTTTTTACTTCATACTTATTTCCAAATAAAAATGCAAAACTTCCATTTTACAACCTCCTTCCTACCCCTTACAAGAAAAAAACGTTACTTCCAAATAAAAATGAAAACTTTTCCAAAATTTGTAAAAACATTTAATTAAACTTTCCAATTCCCATCCCTCTGAACCATAAACATCGGTAATATCTTCTTTTCTTTATAGCTACTTATCCCCCTCGCCCCCTCCCCATCCTCCCAACGAAAACAAATTTAAGTTAAAGTAAGGAACTCAAAAAAAAAATTAGGAAAGTGTAAGAGCATGCATAAAACTCACGGACTAGATTGTTTATAAATGTTAACACATTTTTCAACCTCTTTCAACCCCTGAAGGAAAAGAACGTTACTTCCAAATAAGAATAAAAAAGTTTACGAAAATTACTAAAGGAATTAAATTAAACTTTCCAATTTCCATCTCCCTACACCATAAACATCGGTAATATCTTCTTTTCTTTATAGCTACTTATCCCCCTCGCCGCCAACCATCCTCCCAACGAAAACAAATTTACGTTAAAGTAAGGAACTCAAAAAAAAAATTAAGAAAGTGTAAGGACATGCATAAAACTCACGGACTAGATTGTTTATAAATGTTAACATATTTTTCAACCCCCTTCACCCCTGAAGGAAAAGAACGTTACTTCCAAATAAGAATACAAAAGTTTACAAAAATTACTAAAGGAATTAAATTAAACTTTCCAATTTCCATCTCTCTACACCATAAACATCGGTAATATCTTCTCTTCTTTATAGCTACATATCCCCCCCCAACGAAAACAAATTTACGTAAAGCTAAAGAACTCCAAAAAAATATTAGTTAAGTGTAAGGAATGCATAAAACATAGGGACTAAATTATTTATAAATGTTAACACATTTTGCAACCCCCTTCACCCCTGAAGGAAAAAACGTTACTTCCAAATAAAAATACACAAGTTTACGAAAATTACAAAACGAATTAAATTAAACTAAAATTTGCATCTCTCTACACCATAAACACCGGTAATATCTTTTCTACTTTATAGCTACTTATCGCCCCCCCCCCCCAAATTAATAGAAATTTACGTAAAGCTAAAGAACTCAAAACAAATATTAAGAAAGTATTAGGAAATGCATAAAACTCACGGACTAAATTGTTTATAAATGTTAACACATATTTCAACCCTCTTCCTGCCCCCTAAAGGAAAAGAACGTTACTTCCAAATAAAAATACAAGGTTTACGAAAATTACTAAAAGAATTTAATTAAACTTTCCATTTTCAACCTCTCCACACCATAAACAACGGTAATATCTTCTTTACTTTATAGCTACTTATCCCCCTCGCCACCACTCCTAACAAAAACAAATTTATGCTAAAGTAGGAAACAAAAAAAAAATTAAGAAAGTGTAAGGACATGTGTAAAACTCATGGACTTAATTGTTTTTTTATGTTAACTCATTTTTCAACCCTCTCCCCCTGAAGTAAAAGAACGTTACTTCCAAATAAAGTGGAACAGTTTACGAAAATTAGTAACAGAATTCCCCACAACTGCATATTCAAAGGCATGACATTGACGTAATCACTACCTGCAACTCTCCCCTTGCATAAAAGAACTTCCTAAAAACTAAGTAACCGCAGAAAAACATTTTCATCTCCTTTTCAGTTGCTACTCACATACACGTAACTCTAATCTTCAACCCTCCCACTTACATAAAAGAGCTTCCTACAAAACAAATAACGCAAAAAAACAAAATTTTAATCTCCTTTTTACTTCTTACTTCCTTCCAAATAAAAATGCAAAACTTCCATTTTACAACCTCCTTCCTACCCCTTACAAGAAATAAACGTTACTTCCAAATAAAATGAAAACTTTTCCAAAATTTGTAAAAACATTTAATTAAACTTTCCAATTCCCATCCCTCTGAACTATAAACATTGGTAATATCTTCTTTTCTTTATAGCTACTTATCCCCCTCGCCCCCTCCCCATCCTCCGAACGAAAACAAATTTACGTTAAAGTAAGGAACTAAAAAAAAAAATTAGGAAAGTGTAAGAGCATGTATAAAACTCACGGACTAGATTGTTTATAAATGTTAACACATTTTTCAACCCCCTTCAACCCCTGAAGGAAAAGAACGTTACTTCCAAATAAGAATAAAAAAGTTTAGGCCCATTTATGCGTTTGAATAGTAACCAGTATTAAATTTACCTTGGGAACATGAATAAAGGGTCATAAAAGAGATGATAACTAGCTCAACGAAGCTTTAAACTCGGAAAACAATTTTTCTCTCAAAATCACATTTTAAATCATCGCACAATGTATAAATTAATCAAAATATTGGACAATGAAAGATAAAAAAAAAAATTATACCCCAACATTTCTGACAATACTTGGTTCTATTGAAGAACATTAAATTTTTTTAGTTAGAAACATTTATGCAAGGTTAAAATTTCTTCTATAACATTCACAAAAATTAGCCGACAGTGGGCAAAGGTTGCACAGAAATTTGTACGAAAGAGGCTAATTTTAGTGCACATGATTAATGCTTATCTAATTAAAAGTAATTAGCTTTTTAGATTTAATTAGCATTGATCAACTGATTATTGACTAGGCTTATTGGCCGATATATTTAGATTAATTAAATTATTCGTAGATTAGCTGTAATTTTAAAGTTTCCCAAAAATGCGCCAAAGTTATATGCCCTGACTATATAGCACTTATATTTTATTTGTTTTTCTCATTTTGTCACAGGTTGGAAACATCAATTACATTGACAGAAAAACTACTGGGGTATTAGAAAATGATCCAGCAAGCACAATGGAAGCAGAGGTGAATATTTGTTATATTAAGTGAAAGTAAGTTTGTGTGATATATTAGACTATGTTTTACGGTTGAAATGCTATTAGGGATACAACGACAGCAGTAAAAAAATATATATGATATATAAATACATATTAATGAAATATTTGACTGTGATTTGGTTACTACTGCAACGCAAATAAGTCACTCTTACTCTAAAATGTCACTCTTACTCTTACATTAATGTCAATCTTCTTGACGACCCTGTTCTTTAACATATATGAGGTATGTAGACTCTACTTATGATGTAGAGCTCAGTAAATTAACCCTCTGTTGTTTATACCAGCTGCATTGCTCTGTCATTGCATTAAATGGAAGTATTCATGTGGTGGACTAAATAAATACGGTTATTTAACGTAAACGTATCAGAATTTTTTCTTTTTGCTTGTGTATTGTTTACCTTCACGCTTTTGACATTTCCTTTTGATTCATTTGATAAATTTGAAAGCTTTCCTCGGAGTTCTCGCAAGCTAACAATATAAATATTAATTCCCTACAGGAAGACTCATCATCATCCGATGAATATAATATTGAGGATGACGATAATGATGATGATGATGATTGCATTCCGGAATATGAGCCAACTATGATTGAACACCCAGTCATTATGGCTTTTGAAAAATGGCTCCAATCACTGGATGGAGGGTCGAGAAAAAGAAGAGATGCAAAACGCCAAGCTGCCCAAGTCTTGGTAATCAAAAGAACTATGGAAAGTGGTGTTTCGTTGGGTGGCGATGGAACTGACGGCATCAGAATCCTTCTCAACACAACAATTGTTTCAAATCATTGGCTGGAGGAATTCAGGGCAACAAAACAGCCTGGAACTGTTAAGGTATACCTGCACTCCTTAATTTCATTCTGCAAATTTTTGCTATGTTTTGAAACAATCGTCGAAGACTCGAATGCGGAAATAACTAAGGCAATTGGGAAGTATGAGAACTGGAAAGGCTCTTTGAAGAAGTCACTCAAACAACGCAAGTGGGAGAAGAAAGAGGAAGATGCGCAGCGCCTCGCAACACCTGAGGATTTTTATGCCTTCGATAATTCGGATTGCAAGAAAGATGCTATTCGCATTTTTGATATCTCCACTTCTTCCGACGTCCCACTGGTTAAATCGGATTATACGTTAGCAAGGGACTACTTGATTGCATCACTTTGCTCTGATAATGCATGCCGTTCAGGTGCAGTCGCAAACCTTAAAGTGGCCCATGTTAAGAGGGCAACAGGCAACGGAAAGATGATGACAATGACAGTTCTTGATCATAAAACATTGGATTCATGCGGTCCAGCCAATCTGTGTCTTCCAAATTCAGTTTTCTTGCATCTGGGAAATTTTATATCAAAACTAAGGTCAAAGGTGGTAAAAATTACAGGTTCAACAAATGAAAACGTTTTCCTGAGTCACAATGGGAATGAAATGTCTTCATCCAACATTTCAGAACAATTCTCGTCATTCTGGAAGGCATCAACAGGAAAAAGAATGAACGCTTCATTGATGCGAAAGTCTTGCGTGACCAGAATTCATTCACAAGTGCCAGGAATGAAATCTAACTTGGCACAGCATATGAACCATAGTGTAAAGACAGCAGAAACAGTTTACTTCGCACAACAGAAGAAAACAAACGCTCCCAACACTGCAAAGGCTCTGCGGGCTTTGATGAGAGAAGAATCACCCGTTGCAGGGCCATCCAGGCAACTCAGCAAAGTGGAGATTGAAGAAAAATTCAAAGAACAGATTGAACAGGGTGTCGATATTACAATGAACGAAGTGAAACTATATGGTCAGGAAAGTCCTTCTATTAAAGGCAACGAACGGAAAGTATACGACAAAGTCAGGTATTTGATTCGAAAAAGAAAAGTGGCAAATGACTCTGCAACTCTAGATGACACATCATCGTCAACCAAGATTGCAGCAATTCAACACGTTATAAATACTGAAGAGGATCTTGGGAGCAGCGAAGATTTGTTTTCTGGCTATGCAGAGGAGCAGAGTAGCGAGAGTGGATGTGGAGAGGAAGAACCTAGTTTTGAAATACAAAGATTTACTTTCTCGAAACAACAACAAGGGTTATTAAGAAACTTTTTCAAAGGCGAAATCGAGAAAGGTGTACAAATAACAAAGAAGAGTGTAGCTAAAAAGGTGCGAACAAATTAATGTTTGCATGAATCTTTCAAGGACGTTGATCCCAAGAAACTGGAATGTAAGATATGGAATATGAAAGGAATTTTTGCAAAAAACAAACAGTGATTAAATTTAACCCGTATGCTAACTGGAACTTCCAAATAAACGTGAAAAAGTGAAACTTTCTCAAATTCGGTCATTTAACATTTAAGTTTGCGTATAAGTACCGTCCAATTTTTTTCAACTTACAGCCTCAATTGCAACATGATAATAAAAAATCAGTTTGTCCCACAAGATAATACAATATATTTATTTTGAGAAAAAACGATAACTGTTAAAATATATAACCACTGTCTCACACGAATTTGGAATAGTTTTTGCATAATTTGTTGCACCACATTGTGCCAAATATCAACTAATAATAATTGTAATACCAAGATATAAATGCCAATTTTAATTTTCCAGTCGAAGTATTGAGTATATCTTACAGAAATTAGTTATATTTGGGACATTTCTTCACGAAATAAAGAGTTGTATTAGGTATCATATCATAGGTATCATTAGGTATCATATGCATATAATACTGACTACTAATGCGTTATACAAAAGCAACAATCACTATTAAATGTGTGATGAAACGTTATGATAAAGCTTGCAAAAGTAAGATATATTTGGACATTTCTAAATGAAACGAGGAGTTGTATTAGGCATTATATCATATGTATCATTAGGTATCGTATGCATATGATACTCACTACTGATGCGTTATACAAAAGTAACAATCACTATTTAATGCGTGATGAAATATTAGAATTTAGCTAGCAAAAGTAAATTATATTTGGACATTTCTAAATGAAACGAGGAGTTGTATTAGACATCTTATCATATGTATCATTAAGTATCATATGCATATAATACTCACTACTAATGCGTTATACAAAAGCAACATCACTATTAAATGCGTGATGAAACGTTAGATTATAGCTTGCAAAAATAAGATATATTTGGACATTTATAAATGAACGAGGAGTTGTATTAGACATTATATCATATGTATCATTAGGTATCACATGCATATTTTACTCACTACTAATGCATTATACAAAAGCAACAATCCATATTAAGGTGGCTGTAACCATTCAGCGCGATCAAAACTGAGCTTTCAAGTTTGATACGAAATAAGAGCTTAATGTCTAGTCATTATTTTAGTTCAATAAGTTAGCAGTTTCCATTTGTATTTCCTGGAGAATCGGCCAAGGAAATACAGATATCAATAGCCTTTTTTTAACTCTTTTGGCTTTTAATATGCTAAGAACATAGTCAATTGATCTCCTACCCAGAGCATTTTGATTGTGGCAACATTGCCAAATTAATTTAACCACACTTTTAGACTCTGCGCTGTCTTTAGTATAAGATGTTTTTACATTGGGATCACTTAATACCACGTGGCCTCACTACGTGATTGACCTTGCATCAAGTATATATTTGATACACATAAATTGCTTTGGATACTAAAACACGGATTTCTCGTGTTCAGGATTTTGATTGCTGAGTTATAAAAAAATGTAGCTTGTACCACATATTCTACCAGAATTTCTTGAAATTTGTCAAGGGAGTTGTCATGGCATTGTTCTACAAATGGTATCAGGGTTTGTCGAAATATTACATGGTCTGAATTCTATGATTAAACAAACTTTCAAACAAGCTTAAATAATTCTTTTAAAAATGGAATTCGACATTCCTCAGCACAGAAAAATGTTGAAATGTTGAAAATCTGAAAATGTGGAGAATCTGAGACATTATATTATTGAACAAGGTGTAAGGTTTCAGAAAATAACAAGGGCTTCAATTTTAAGCAGCGTTGGAGGTACAAGCTACTTTTTGAAAACAGTGTGGTATATTTCCCTAGTTTTTACATAAATTAATCGTGGGACGTGTATGAAAATTTAAATTAACATTTGCAGATTCCATGTTTTATTGCTCTTCTGACGATGTATAATTATCTGGGCTTTAAAATATTGCATGTTGTGAAAGCTTTGTTACGCAAACATACTCTACACTGACGGTTACAGTAACCTTAAAAGCGTGATGAAATATTAATATATCTTACAAAAATATGATACATTTGGACAATTCCAAATGAAATGAAGAGTTGTATTAGGTATCATATCATTGGTATCTTTAGGTATGATATGCATATAATACTCGCTATTAATGCGTTATACAACAGTAAAAATCAGCAAGTTTATTACCAGTGATGGCTTTCTATTAAAATCAGTTTTGTTCAATTTTATGATTGGGTTACGAAAAGAGTTTGTTATGATTGGGTTCTTGAAACAACAAGAGCTCGATGTGCAAGCCGAGGACAATCGTAAAAGTATGGCAACATCCCAAGGAACTGAAATCATTTTCAAATTATCATAAACAGTAAAATTATGAAAAAGAGAGAAATCACAATTATGTTAAATTTCTGATTCGCTGTTTGTTGAAGAATCACATTCAAAATTTGGAACGTCAATGTGGTCATTATCTTCACTGGAGTTTTCAGTAGGATAGTTCCATCCCTAAGAAATTAGAGAATATCCATTACTATAACAAGGCATAATGCTAGAATATAACTTTAAATAAAATGATTGGATTATTACTTGTGCATAAATATTAACAATGCAGAATATATTCATACAGTAGCATAAATACACCATTACTGGGATTGGAGATAGTTAATAAGAATGAGCATGGCATCTAAAACAGGCAGCATTAATGGCTCTATAAATAGGTGCCTGCATCGAACAAATTGATGCTTTTCCACAATTAACGATATTGGAAATGACTTACTGACAAAAGCATGACTTACTGATCTGTCTTCTTCACACTCTGTAGTTTCAGCATCAATATCTACCACCTCTGGGAAGTCCCCGTTTATGCCCGAGTCATTTCCAATTGCAATCTATGAACAAGTGTGAAGATCTTAATTAGTAGTAAGTAATTAGGAAATGTGCAACAAGAAACATTTTCTGATCAATTAGAAGAATGAAGAGTATACACAGTGGATTCCACAAAGATACAATTCAACAAAAATATTGTTACATGTATTTATTCTACAATAATACAGCTTAACAAATGTAAAAGAATGCAAGCAACTAAGAGAAAGTAATCAAAACTACGTTTAAATTTACATTCTTTTCTAGGATTATTCGAATGCTAAAGATTTGAATCTAATCATGATATTCTCAGAATCGACAAAATTCACAACCAAGATTAAGGCCATTCATGGCCTTTACTACATGTTAGAAAATATGCAATCTTTGTTCACTCAGTAAAATCTCAAAAAGATAAATAGACATAACTGGTGCTCTAATTATATAAACATACAATATATATATATATATAGCCACTAAGCTTACTTCAAACTGACAAGCATTGTGATAGGATGGCAACAATTCATTTCCCCTTGCTCTTGGTCCCCCTCTTCATCACTTTCGGCAACATGTCCAATTTCTGCAATAAAGTGAAAACAAAAATGATTAAATTTTAACAGTTTACCAAGTTCGAAAGTAGTTTCTCGAAAAATAAAGCAGGGACAAAACATTCCCAGAGTTTAATTTGAGTAGACAAAACTGTGAGCTGGCTTTAAGTTAGTAGAAAAAAATATTTTTGTTTTTCACCTTTAACTTCCTTTAAGAAACTTTTGAATTGTAAATCCTTTCTCTTGCCATGATATTTTTGTGCCTTGATCTAAAACGAGAATGCATCTGAAAATAAGATCATTTAAAGCAGCTGGATTTAGATTTGAAATGGTATTTTTCTTCTTTCCTCTTACCACCTTGATCCTGCCAACATGGTAAATAAAGTTAGGCCCAACAATATTCATCAGTTAAGCAAAAACGAAATTGTCGCAAAAATAAAACCATTCAAAATAATCCGAATTTGAAAGGGGTATCTATAACTTTTGGCATACTTGTAGGCGTGCAATTACACAACCCACTATATATATATCTAATCTCATTTGTTTAAATTATCTAATTTGTAATTAACTTTCGAAGTAATGATGATACCATTAAGTTTTGGGGATTAGTTCACAGTGTTCAAATTATTTGATACAAAACACCATACCTCTTCATTTTGAAAGATCAGAAGTATATTAATATCAACTATAGGCATAACAAACTTAGCTAAAATAATATATATACATATATAGCACTTTGAAATTGTGACACTTTCCTCACAACTTCTTGGTTATAATTGCTAAGTACAATGTCTTAATTTTCAAGAATAAAATGCAGTTACAGGTGTGTGTGTTATGATGACAAATTGTCAACACAATATGTGTATATATGTTTTCCGTATACAAACAATAATTCATTCTTGCATGAATAAAAGAACAACACACTTGCAACTGGTGCCAAAATTCCCGCATCATTCATTCCACAAATAAGTTTGACAGCTCCCCATCAACTCTTCAACATGTCAAGCACAATACAGCTAACTCTGCTAAGGAATGATCCTACATTTTACTTACATACCACAACACAGGCTGGATTTGCTGAAGTTCCAAATTACAGCCTACACATCACCAACTGCAGACTTCGATACTACAAGTACGAACTGAATAGTGACATATTCAAAAAGTACATTCAAACATTCACAGAAGATAAACCTGATGTGTACGCATTCCCAAGTCACCAAGTTCAATCAATTGTCGTAAAACCGGCTGTTCAACTAATCGAAGAAAATATTTTCCTAGATTCAATTCCGAGATTTGCAGTAATTTCAATAATTGACAAAACTGCAAAACTAGGAACTTACAACACGAATCCTTTCAAATTCTTTCCAA
>JAYJMH010081162.1:0-10123 GCA_036873815.1 Phacellophora camtschatica | reverse complement strand
TCCGAACTTTTTTGCCTTTAATTCATGCACGATGGGCCCTTTAAAAAACAAAGATATGTTTTGATTTTCTGCATAAGAGAATTTGCTTTGTCTTGGATGCCTAATCGCTTTGGAATTGGCATGGCGATTTCACTATTATTACATAATCTTCCCCTGTTGAATATTGCAACGTTGTAGCTGATGTCGTTTTCGTGGTTGCTCAAAAATTTCCTAAGTGGTAAACTCACCTCCAGTGACAGTCTCTCGAAACAGGGAGCTTACAAAATGAGAATACTTTAACTGATGTTTTAAGCAAAAGGAAATCACCTGTTGTCCTTCTTCCTCAGACACAGCACTTTTGTCGTCTTCCTTTGTTGTGATAAGGCCAATTTGTTCTGAAAAACAATAGCAGATAACCTTTTCAATCAAGTTTGCACACAAGAGACCCAAGGTATCTTATTCATTCATGGATATGTTGAAATTATTGGCGGAATGACTTCTTTCTCTGCTAACGTATTTGGGAAGATGTAATTTCTGTTGGATAAGAAGTCCAACTACAAGTTCACGCTACTCCGTGCCAACCTTGCTTTTTGGTATTGCGTTCACATTGGTTATTTCAAGCGAAGATTTTATCTGAATTGACCAGGAAAAGAGGAGCCATTTGAAAATTCATTGTTGCTTACAAATTGTTTTCCAAATGTACGTTTCTAGTGTGGCTCCCACCTAGGGTGGGGGGGGGGAGGTGGGTTCACACTGATATACGGGTACAGGTGTGTGCCGCCGATAAGGGTTGGTTTGAAGGCAGTAAATTCTCTAAGGATGGGTATGATTTTTAGCAAAAATGCCCTAATGTTGGGTTAGATATCAAAAATTGTCCTTAATGTTGGGAGGTTTGGAATGAAACACAACATACGAGAACTTGAATATCAAAGATGGGTGGAATTATAAAATCTTAGTGGCACACTCACATTCAACAACGGGATGTGTTCTACCCAACGACATCCACAAATGGAGACTTTTGAAAACGCGAGCAACTATTAATCAACCTCCATATTTACATTAAATTTTAGCATCGTTGCTTTGTCGCGAGGCTGGTGCAAACGGCACATCGTTTTCAATCGTTGTAATACGCTTCCGTATGGTATCAAGGTCTCAAACCGACACCTTTTTCAGCGCCAAAAACGTATCAAAATAAATACTGAGTAGTTTGAACGAGGCCTAAAAATCAGTTTCCGGGACCTACAAAGGCACTTTAAATCATTGATATCCAATGAAATGTATTCTCAATATTCAGCTGTCTTTGCTTACTTATCCACAAAAAAGGAATGTTCCTATATAGGAATGTTCTCGTACCAAGAAAACGTACATCCCGGCACTCACCTGTTTTCAAAAGATCCCAAAAATCATTCCTGCGTTTTCCCATCATATTCAGTTTGATCTTTTCCATGAATTCATTAAAAATATCCAGTTGAGAAGCCTAAAATTGGCGGGAAAAATTGAAAGTTGAAAAGTTGAAAATTTTGGGGAACGGTGACGAATTTACTTTGCCTGCAAAAGCAACAGATCAGTAGACTTGCTCCAAGTCTATTTCGTTTCGTTAATCAGTAAAAAATATGTAACTGCGGAGGAAAATACCATGTGGAGGAGAGACTACTCCGCAGGGTATTTTCCTCCGCAGTGCCATATTTTTTACTGATTAACGAAACGCATTAGACTTGGAGCAAGCCTACAGATCAGAGACAAGGAACCTATCTAAAATTGTCAACTTTAACAGTAATTGATTGGCCACATTGAAAATATAACCACAGCTCATGTCCGCAATACAGTTGAAGCTTTTGAACTCAAACTCGCTTAGCTCGAACTACCTGTTGACTTAAAATTTTTTGTTTATCCCTTGACAGGTTTCAGTGTTGATCCATGGGAATTAAGAACGTGAGTTGATATTGTTCCCTGTATCCATGTACCCTTGATGTGCGAGTTTGTCCCTGTACCCATGCCGTGATGTTTCACGGGTACAAGGACACTGGAAAAATTCACATTTATTTCTTAATGCCCATGGTTGACATAGCTTCTGTAATCTCGAACTCCCCTTTGGATTTTGAGATATCAAGGCTAAATTGTATTGGCCAGAAAATGAAAGAATCATTTATCGGCGCTCCTCTGGAACGTCCTGCATTTTTAACAATGACACTCTTGTAATTAAGTGTGCTGCTTTGTTTGTTTTACCACAAGACCATGCGAATACGGACACCAAAATAGTAGTTACAAATATATTTCCTACCATATTAATTTCGTTGTCTTCACTTCGTGATTTTATTCCTCTCCTGTTGTTTTGCCTTTTCGCGACGTCGCAATATCGTGAGTAAATTGTAAAAGCAAAACAAGAGAAAATGACAAACAGAAGAAAACAAAACTAATCATTTAATATGGTAGAAATTTGGTTTCCAAATTCCCATGCTATGTTTAGAGAACTAAAGCTCTCTAGAGCAATGTCTCAAATGACGTTTGAAGAATATTTACCCATGTGGGATTATGCTAATTTATTCCTCAATTCCCAAGTAAAATGAGCTCGCTTGCGAGCCATCCCGTTTGGCTTGCTCATATAAGCAGGCCCCAAGAACAAGGTTGCAACTGATATTTTCTAGATGATTTTCTACTCGTTTTTTTGTAATTGAAGCATTTCGACATACCGTCAGGCACTCTTTTCGCAATGTTTTTAAGCAGTCCAATGCCTTTCTGTAATACTGATCCAGGAATGAGTCGTTCACTAACTGTAGTATTCTGTCCATAAGTTGAGAGCTTGCTAAAAGAATTCAGATGGAATAAAAATGCTTGCATTTAATTTGTTAATTTATATGACGTTGCATGTAGCTCATTGGGGAGGTTTAGACCCCATTTACACGAGAGGGGATCCTATCCAAATCGGATCCAAAAGTGTGCGGAAAGCCCTTGCGTTTACACGGGACCGCTTGGATTCGTATACTGTTTGATCTACTATCCGCACACAGAACGAGTACAACATGGTAAAAAATTTAATTCAAAATTTAAAGAATAAACTTGTGAAAAATGTTGTCCCCATGGGACATAAGAACGTTGTGCTTTTTCAATCTGCAACTTGAAATTGACTGCCTTTTGTCATCACTAGGGAAAGCAAGCTGAAGACTTCTGTACTAAAATTGGCTTTAATCATAGCGATAGCGAGAAGGCCTAATCTACGAAGAACGTTTGACAGTGGGAAATAACATGTAACGTTTACGAATAAAACTATTTCTTTTGTTAAATCTCCTTTTGGAGTGCATATTCCAACCTTGTACAGACACTTGAGCTCGTTTTGAATCTAAACATCCTCCCTAACCCCATTGATGATATCACTTCGAGTAGCAGCTACAAAAACGTCACCGTTATAATTGATACACTATTAGCTAAGGTTTCCAAAATAAACAAAACAAACATTTTGAAAATACTGTGACTATGAGTATGAGATGCACATGCACCTAACAAACTGCTTGCGTTTTCAAATACCCCCCCCCCCCCCAATTTAAAGTTTTGCAATCTTCTTATGTGACTTTGGGCATTAATTTTTCCAGAAATAAACGCACAGCAGACACAAAATAAGTGTCACAACAGAGAAGAACTCTCCCATATTCATGACGGTGTGCGCAGGGTATTTTTGGGTTATAAAATTTGACGGTTTTTTCTCTTTTGTGGGTGTTGGCATAAACTGTGGTACTTTGAAGGTCCTAAATTTTGATAGTTCCCATTCTCATAAAGGGAGAGTATTGCCCCCCCCCCATTATTGCCTTTCCCGGGTCCAACGGTAATTTACATATTATACAGGGTAAATAAAAAGACTTCGCGAGCCCATAAGTTCCTAAGTTAATATTGAGGATTCCTTTTGATTCCGTAAATTCACAGGAACAGGAAGCATATTCACCATCTCTAAATGTCGGAGAATCAGCATTTCTTATCAGTGTTTGATAATCTCTAGTTGGATCAGCAGTTCCCACCTGAAGAAAAAAGTTAGACAGATCAATTAATACCATGTAAAAGACAAAGACACGTCAGTTTCGGTGGAATAATTTGCGAATTGTTGTGTGATCACACTTCACCAACAACAACAAAAACGAAAGAAAACCTTTCTATTTCCCAGCTTTAGTAGAAACTCAAGTTGTTAGTTTTGAAACACTTAAATCCCAACGTGTGTTTATCGTTTGAATTAAGATACAGCGTGATCCAAAAATTTAATTTTGTTACGAATTTCAAAAATTTATTTTTCTGCTAACTTTTCTGCTAAATTAATTTTTCTGCTAAAGTTAATTTTAAAAGCTGCCGTTATTTTGGTAACTTTGACGAATCATGGCGTAATTTTGACTTAACAAATTAATTTTGAGCTATGTTCTTGAAAATTTCTGTAATTTAAATTTAAAAAAATCTATTTTAAAGAGTTTAACTCAGCAAATGATATTTTTGAACCATATTTCTAACATTTCCAACAATATGAAGTGATGGCAACTTGCAATAACGTGATTAATTTATTTCTCATAACAACTCATGCAATGAATCAAAACCAGGTTGCTTTTAAACCGACAAAATGGCGTTGTTTTTAATGTGCTGGTGAAATATTTTAAATTGCTACAAATAATTTAGTCCTTCTTGTAACATGGCAAAGCGAAAATGAGCTTGATTGGTAATACACTCAGATTTTTTTGATTTTCAAAATTAGGAACGATTTTCAAAATTGGCGAGTAAGTCAGTCAACCGTACTATAAGTAAGTGAGTAAGTCGAGTAAGTGAGTAAGTCCCTGATTCGAAGACCACTTACACTCAGTCCAACTCTTTGTAGTCTTTGGTACGAGTAGGCGGGGATTCGACCCACAACCTTCCACGTGCAAGGCGAACTCTCTACCATTCGACCAAGCTTGTTCGGTGGTCTCTGTAGTACAGTTCTTGTAGTTAATGTTTGAAAAATTTGTACGATGAATGAAAGTATTACCTCTCTCACAGCTTCGCTCGTCAACGATGAAAAACTGAAATCAGTCTTTTCTTCCTCTGCAGATTTCATCTTTTTCTTCTCAGGCTCTTTGCTTTCTTCGCTAAGTTAAAAAGAATGTAAAACTGCTGAATAAGTTCCCCCAAATAGGCAATCTTTTCGGAACATTTCATCCAAATTATTTCCAAACATCTCTGAACTTATTAGATCTAATACATGGATTTTCAGTTGTTCTTGACAGTAATTCTCAATGCATACAGGTATCCATTCCCCTCTGTACGTAATCTATTTTTCATACTTGTCAAAGGACACAGCAACGGAGGCGAAGTTTTCAAACAATAGTAAAATTGACACGCTAGTTTCAAAGCGAATATCTCTTGAGAACAAAACAAAACTCTCTCAACTGGAAGACAATAACAAACAATGTTGCGGAGGAGATGTTTTTATTTTCCAGTTGAGAGAGTTTCGCTTTGTTCTCAAGGGATAAATATCTTTGAAACCGGTGTGTCAATTTTAGTATTGTTACAAAATTCGCCTCTGTTGGGCACAGCCTGAAAAATTCATTTTAAACAATTGCTCGTAAGGAGATACGCTCCAAAATTGCAGCAGATAAATTTTTAATAAGAATTCATACTTATAAAATCAAATATGATTCTGATGCGATGGTTTTTTACCTTTGCTGAAATATATTTGCAGCACTTTTTGTTCCCTTTTTGTCAACAATAGCCATTGGAAATAGGTCCTTGAAAAACAATAAAGATAAAAAAAGTCAACGAAAATCACAGAAAACATATTCCTATAGAAATACTAAAAGAATGGTACATTTCTTCGTTGTTAACGTCTGTTAAAATATGAGCTCTAAATCACAAAGCTGTACTACTGTGCTGCTGGGCTGCCACATCTGTACCTTTACTACTTTTAATGTGAAATTTGTTTTAATAAAGTCGGTTATCGTTTCAGGGTAGATATTCTTGCATTTAAGCCTCGGGAAAGCCCAGAGGAAAAAGTTCCTAACTGTTGAGGAAAATGTTTCAAACCAGTGCAATTAAATATAAAAACAACAAATTTAAATTGGGATGTCACTCCCATTTCATCCCAGTTCAAGACTACTAGAAATATCATAACGATGGGAAAGTTGTGAGTTTTTCTGCACTAATGTTTGAAGGCTATGCTTTCTGACTTTTGAGTTTTGCTTTTTCTTAGTTTCTGTATCATCTGATAGGATAATGCAAAGAAATCAGTCTGTTTCTCCTTATCTGTTAGTAACCTTTTGAAATTTATCACTATTGTCTACAAACAATGTGATATTGTTAAATATATTGTTCAGAAAGTAAAGTATACGGTCTCAGTTTCTTATAAGCTTGTTTCTAATACAACTACTGCAGTGCAATTTATAAGTAGATACACAAAAATAAACTAATAACCGTACAAAATTTTGAATGCACTACCTTGAGTTTAGTGACTGTCTTGTTGCATGCAGCTGCTTGCTCTGGTAACACTTCAATAGATCTGTACAGAACACATTACTCAGTATAAAAACATTCCTTTAAAAAATATCCTAGTGTACGCCCAGAAAGCTATACTCAAGTGACAGGCAAAAACAAAGGAAGATGTGAGTGCACTTAAAAAATAAAATAATTATCACTGACTCTTTAATGTGTTAAAACTGTGTGCTCTTATTTATTGTGATTTGTTTCGCTGGGCTGAAAGGCGTGAAAGCTATTCCTCGGAGTGATAAACCGCATTGTTTTATTTAGTACTAAATCACTGATTCGCAGACTCTTGAATGTGTTGAAAAATAATACTGCAGCCAAAAATAACAAACGGTATCCATTCCAAGAACGTTGGTTTTGATGCAATGAAGCATGACCTACCTTTTTACGTAATCGTCCAAATCAGGGATACCGACCTCGTCTGGACTCAAACCTCGTTTCTGTACACACTACATGAAAAATAAATGAATAAATAAAATTACAACACACTTTCAAGGGGAACAAAAAAAACCAGCTCGAGTTAACCGGAAGTTTGAGTTGAGCGAGTTGGAAGCGGGGTTCAACGGTATTTCAATGTTGAGTTGAAAATTTACCATAATCATTTCCCGTTTCAACTCATACATCTACAATCTTAAATTTCATATCATTTGCGCAGCCACTAACTTCTTCATAAACTCTCAATCCAGTAGAAATACTTTCAAGAGAGATAGTGCTATTAATCTTTAGGTTATGGCCAGTGGGTAGGCTCTTCAACGAGTAGCATTTCCAGAATAAAATAACATCAAATTACCTGATAAACATAACGGAACTTTGCACTTCATTTACTAGTTGAATTTTCAATCCTTAAAATACAGTTGACATATCGGCTATCTCAATCTCTTACGGGAAATGGAAATATGCTCGAAATAGAGAATGTTCGAATTAACGGGCAGTATTTCATAAGTTGTTGGAGAGACGAGAGCCTGGCTCTATTCTTTTAAAAAACATTTTTTGATATGTTGTTCTAAATAATCATCTCAGCAATTTCTACATCATAAACGCATGCGGATAAGGAAAATTATTTCCCCGTTAATTATTTTAATTATTTTTCATTCTGGTTCTTTCACAGTTGTTGTTGTTTCCAGTGGCATTGCGTAATTTGTTTGAAAAAAAGCCAGTGCGCATGTGCACATGATGTAGAAATTTGAAATGCAAATGGTTGACGAACGAAGAGGGGAAAATAAAATTTGTTCGAAACACAAAATGTTCGAGATAACGGATGTGAACAATTTTGAAAATAGCCAATCAGTTTGCAGCAGTATTGATCATGAGATAAAATTATGCAGTATGATAGGCTGCTCTGTCAGATCAAACACAAAATTCTCCTATGGTTACCTGACATTGTCGTTGGATCAACGGATTCATAATATCTTTTGGCTTGAAAGCTTCCACAAACTCCCCATCTTCATTCCTTTAAGAAAACAATTTTGAAAAAATAAAAACAGTTCTCTAGCAATGAAACATCAACATTTCATGAAATATCTGGCCCTTCAAAATGCTTCAAAAATACACAACATATAGCTTCGCAATAACTCATCATAAAACAACTGCAAGAACTAATTACACAAAACAGTGTCAATGATCTTGGTTTGATCTAACCACAATAACAGCTTCACTTAGTCAAAACGTTATTTTCCAAAATCGCAGAACGAGCTATGAAAATCAGAATCCCCCAATTTCAACTTTGAAGATAAATATCTCGACTCATAAGGGACCAAAAATGTCCAATAAGGTATTTTTGATTACGTTAATAATTAATGAGTAAGAGCCGAATAACTAATTATTTTCTTATCTTCCTTTCTACCTTTTTCTGCCATTTCAAATAAGAATATATGATCAATATGGGATGATCATACTGTACATGTTGAAGAATTATCAATTAGGGTAGGTACTAGATCGTGGCCTGGAGAACCACACACACCATCTCCAGATACATGACAAATAACAGTCTTTCTTTAAAAGTTACTTTGAAATGTGTATTTTAAGAACGAATAATATTTGTCAGATAACTCGATGGTGTAGCTACATGATACTCCATGCCACGATCTAATATCTATCATCAACTAGGCACCATGAAAACACCCAAAATTGGATATGATTACATATAAAACAGAAAAATGCACCAACAGTTGCAATTAAAAATCTGTGTTTTGTAATTTCACCTGTAATTTTTAAAGAGTTCGTTAAAGCCTGACGGTTTTGGTACCTTTAACACTAACACAAAAAAACTACGACAACTCTACGGAGGAAAGCATGAGAATATGCCAATAGTAAAAATAGCAAATTTGTATAACTTCGCCTTTTCTTGTGATTCATAAGTTAAAAAGTAATTCTGGTACTCCCAAAACGTCATTGAATTGTAAAACAAAGGTGCGTATATCAAAAGGTAGCCTTTTCACCCCGGGAAAGGCCATGCTGCCAATTGAAAAACAACGCAAAACAACATATTGACAGGAGGTAAATGAGGGCAGAACTTTACATTGATTTCAGATATTTTGTCGCAAGTTGATCTTATAACTTTAGTTGGTTTCCATGTACTATCTCTAGCTAAATAAAAATTGCATAACACTTGCCTGTTTAGGAGAAATAAACCTGCTTGTGAAATGGTTAACAAGAAAATTGATGAACTTCTGCCACAAAATTAAAGATCAAACCTTTTTGCTTTGGAAAGATCCATACCATCAATTAACGAGTCCACTGCATTTAGCTGCTCATCTAGACATAAAATGATTGTTAATAATTCTCAATGATTAATCATCGGAATATTACATTTTCTGATAGATTCGAGACGAGTGAAATGGTTCAGTTCAAGTTGGGCGCCTTGAAAATTACCGCTGCGAATGCGCTAAACCGCTTGTCCATGTTTCTTGGCAATATTGAAAACAAATCAAAAGGAAAACACGATGATCAATAGCAATTAGAAGTGTTGAACATATTTACAGAAAGAGAGATACATGGTTAGTATGTCTGCTGAGAAGAGCATAAATCAAGATATTGTAGACATATTTGTTATCAGATAAATTAATAAAGGGAGCAAGTTCATCCAATTTGGTGTCTTAATAAACATGGTTTCAGCTGGTCACAAATTTAAAACATTCGCATCTTTTATGTTTACCAATCAATTTTCAAATGCAAAATAGCAACAACTGTGTAACAATTTTCAAATTCCCAAATACTGTGAATGTATTACTGTGAATGTATTACAGTAAATGTAATTTAGTAAAAACCCGCATATAAGAAACACACTTTAAGAACCTCCAGGCTGTTTTTTTTTAGATAGAACAATGGATAAAACAATAGCTTATTGTTTACGAAACAATGCCCTGGATGAAAAATCTGCTTTCTTATATGTAGGTTTTTACTGTACAATATTTAAGACATCAGGCTACATTGCATCTCTATAAAAAATGTTAAGTTTCTCACCAGAAACCGTGACATTTTCAAGCGAAGCAAAGGGAAATCTGCGAACGTCTTCCGCAAAAGGTAGAAAACACATAAGCAATCCCTGCATAAGAATAAATACATTTAAAAATCATTGCCAGGGGCGGATCTAGAATGAGTTCCATGAGTTCCAGAACTCAGTCAAAAAATCAAAGATAAGAATCGAAATTTATTAGAACTC
>JAYJMH010081151.1:0-10123 GCA_036873815.1 Phacellophora camtschatica | reverse complement strand
CGACTGTCCCGACAGCTTCCCGATCAATGGAAACACTTTAATCGGGAGCCTACGCAGACTGTCGCCGACAGGTCGCCAATGCTCTTACGAATCTTACGATTTTATGGGATTTTATGTTACCTAATAGCAACAACTTCTTGACGGCCATTTTATTCTATGTTTGTTTAAAATATGAGATGCCTTGCAAAAATTGAAATAATCTGAAAATTTTATGCAAATACATCTACTGCTTTTTATAAAAATACATCTTTGTAATAAATCCACCCGTGAAATGTTTGTTTGACAAGTGCATTACACTCTTTTTTGTATAGGAGCCAGATCGTTTTTGACAAGGCTCGATGCTCTTAAATTTCTACGAACTTGAGGATCGAAAATTCTTAAATATTTTTGCAAGATGTTTCTTCTGTAATTTTATTGTAACTGACAACGTGCCCAGTTTTTTCGTCTTTGCAAACGGAGCATTCGTGTTTGGTATCTAAGTTTCTACTAAATTCTAAAATTCCAAGGATACTAAAACAATCTGTAAAATGTTTGTTTGAAAAGTACCTTAATTTCCTACTGAATTCTAAAAATAAGTATCTTACAAAAATTAATCAGTCTTTGGGTGAATCTCTAGCAGATTCTAAATTGATAGTTACTGGTCCATCGTTTTCTATACATACTTGCATATAAGCACCAAATTTGCCATCTAAAATAAGAAAACAAATCGATGAATTACAAGCATATAAATTTGAAACTTAAATAATTACATAAAAAAACTCAACTGATGTATAAAAAAAATTAAAAGCCCATGGATTTGAAATTTGCTGCAACAATATTTAAAAACAAACAATAAATAAGAGATAATAACTAAAACAAAATAAATTTTTAACAAATCACATTCATTTACCTTCTGGAAAAGCATTGCCTTTTGAATTGTTCATGGACATTGAAAGATTATAAACATTGAAACCAATTAACACAAGTTACAGGCCAAAGAACTGAAGCACGTATTAGGAAGGAAAAATAATTATTTTCTCACTTATGACAAATTGTGAGCAGGGGCAACATTTTTGGCAATTTGGAAGTAACTGTCGTAGTAAAAGAGATGGAGTAAAATTCTATATTTTTGGCATTTGGAAAATAAACCCAATAATGCATTCAAATTTAAAGCACGTGGAAGAAATTCAACAGGTTTAACATGTGGGGGGGGGGGGATTTGTTACGGGGAATAGAGGTAAATAAAATGAATATCATTGCATTGGAATAAAAAATGAAGAAGCAATCATTTAGGGGAAACCCAGTGTAAGGAAATAAACAGATTAACATCATCCCCTGGGGAAATGATTGTAATAAAGTTAGCAAAGTAATCCTTTAGGGAAAACTAAAATGTAAGAGAAAAACAGATCGAGATCATCGCTTTGGAAATGATTGTAAAAACATTAAAAAAGTTATCCTTTGGGAGAAACTAAAGTGTAAGAGAAAACACAGATGAACATCATCATTTTTGAAAAGATTGTTATAAAGTTAAGAAAGTGATCCTTTGTGGGAAAAGTTAAGAAAGTAATCCTAAAGTGTAAGAGAAAAAACAGATGGAGATCATCGCCTTGAAAATGATTCTAAAGAAATTAAAAGGCAATCCATGAGGGGGGAGGGTTAGATAAAAAATAGAATAACATTATGACGAGAAACTCCCTTTAATCAAAACGTTCTTTACTCAATTCCTTGAGACTTGAGAAGGTTTTTCGTGTTTTCATGTTTAATTTCATGTAAATTCAAAAGTATACAATGGTTTTTCTCTTGGCTAGAAAGCCAAGTTACTTAATTTCCTATTTCAGCCACAAAAAATGGCATATTTTACTGAAAAAAATGTTCTCATATGAGTTTAGTATCTCCGACAAATTGGAGCCTTCATTTTTACAACCTACTGGATATTGTACTTTTTACTTCATACGTTTAAAATTTGTTTTGATTCACCCAATGTAAGAATTTACCTTTAATGCGTTCTGGGTTATATCCATTGCGTAATTTTTCTAACAGGTCATCGTACATGGCTTTCGAACTTGAACCATCCATAGCGTTATGAAAATCTGGCTTGTTTCCTTTCAAAACGCTGTAAAGAGTAAACTGTAACAAGAAAGATAAAGTATATCGTTATTATCTCGATGAACCCTGGATTGATAGAAATTTCTATAGAAATCATTTTATAAGAGAAGTTTAGAAATAAGAACGTGTATATAAATTTGATATTATAGTATTGCCATACTCAATTTACGTCTCAATCTTGCTTGTGCATGCATGCAGATAGCTTTTGATATTCTTGAAAAATTATTGTTGTATGTGTAACTATCGAATTGATGATAAATAATCAAGTTATAAATACACTACGTGAAGTTGAGGTTTTATGGTTCATTAGCATTTTCTAATAAATCATAACAAAACGTTCAAATCTTTGAATGGTTGATCTTCTTGCTTTCTCCTGACGAAATTGAATGGCATTCACACCTCGCAGCATTTTTCGAGCAGTATCCAGGTTTTTGTAAAATTATCTTTGCATATAATGTCTTGGTTTATATTTGTTCATGGAGATTTCTTTCATCTCCCAAAAAACATGTCAGTTGAAGGAGCTAACGTTTTTGTTTCTCCTGATAGGAAAGAAACCTTCATGAACAGATATGAACCAAGGCATTTTAATTAATCTACAAAAATAATTTCTACAAAAACTTGAAAAAAGGAATTGTGCAATTCATTTTATTTCATTTTCATTCATTTTCAAATGACGTGCGTTTAAATTTTTAAAAGTTCGCGACATTCATTCAAAAACATTTCCCGAATTTTTGTTCCAATTTTCCCCCAAATGTCCATCCAAATAGCTGATCATCGAGGGAGTGACTTTGACTCCCCAAATAAAGATGACGATGCCCTTCACTTCGATGCATATGTTTCAGATAACCTCAAGGTACATGACTTCCATTCCGATTATCTCATCTTGTTTTTAAATTGCTTCTCAAGAGTATTTCTAAATTGTCATTTTTGCGGAAACCATAACAAATGGTAGGTTACAATGCTTCAAGTTGCTTAAAATTTGAAATATTTCACTGGTAAAACCCCAAAAAGTTTTCGAGCTACTGCCTTAAAAACGGGGATAATATTTTTTTGGGTCATCTGGTATATTAATGCATTATGTCTGTCTCGCTTTCGTAGTAAATAGAACATTTTCCGTTTGAAGGAATGAAAAGGCTTGGAAAGTTCTAAAAAAAAATTAGACTTCTGGGAACATTTCTCTACTTCAAAATATTTGTCGTGAGCTCATTCATTACTTAATACTCCAAAAATAATCACTGGTCGGTTATTACTTTGGCGTGCAAGTTTTGTTGATAACTCTTTTGGGAACCTTGCCTTTTTGCTTTTTGGAATTTTGCCTCATTGAATAACATGCGTAAGAATTGTTCTCACTGAAAAGAGTACTTAACTCCATCATACTTTAATTGATTTTAAATCACTTGTACAGATCCTTAACTATGTTAAGCCAAGTTGCATCCATTTAAAGAAATTGGCCAACACTTTCATTTGTAATTTCTTATAAAAATGCCTGTAGCTGAATAATTCAATAGTGAATAGTAAATTATTAACTCATCGCTACTATAATTATAATTCAACAATACCGGAAAGTATTGCTATACTCTATAATTCAGCAGTACCTGACTAATGCAAAGAATCTCTAAGTCTTTGTCTTTGGCTGATTTCCTCCACCGTTGATCATTCTCATCGAATAGCCGTATATTCAGAATTTTTCTGGCACTGCAAAGAAACACAATTAAAATTAAAAGCCTAAAACAAGTAGGAATCAAAAGGTTTAGGATGGAGAAATTTCAGACAAACAAATTATGAGAAAAAAGTTTTGAAATTTTTGAAAAGTGTCTCAAAGTCTCATCAAGCAAATTGCCACAGGAAAAGAGTTGTATTTGCCAATTTCATTTGAATTTAAATGGTAAGATGGGCACTGAACGATTCAAGCAAAAATATTCTTAACAAAGAAAATTTCCAAAATGATACTTTCAAAACTTTCAAAAATCAAAAAATTTGATCGTCCAAACATTGTGATGTTAATGTAAGTAATTAAAAAGTGAAAAATAATTTACACTTACATATATTCAAGATCTTTTTGTGTGTCATCCCTGGTAATACCAATTAATACACAGAGTCCTTTTCCTATTGAGCTGATCAATTCACCTTCAACTGAAAGAAAAAGATTAAATAATAAAAATGTGTCTTGTGAGAAACTCAATTTAAATATAATTAACCATCTCGCAGCACATGCAACGAAGAATTTTATAAAAACACAATTTGCTAAAAACACAATTATGAAGAAGAGTAAATACTTTTATACATTTGTTTAGTCTAAGGATACAATATTTTTTATATACAATACTTTTCAGAAACCTTCCGACAAAATAATGATTATCTCGAAAAGTTTGAAATTCAAGGTGGCTAGATTACCTATGGTGGCTCTTTTTGGAATATTTTTCATATCAACAAATACATTTTTGGTAAACACATTGCTGTCATCATGTAGAAGATATTTGTAAGTATGAGAAAGATAACAGTTGGACCTGAGGATGAGAAATTTTTCTGGATTTCTGAGCAATGAATGGCCATGTTGTTGGTGGTACTCTGTTTAAACACAAGGAGATATCATCCCCCAAAAGGCTACACAGTTACCCAAATTGATATCATATTTGCATCTGCAAGAGAATTTATATACCAATAGGGCACACCAGCTTATCTATCTCAGGGAAGTTCAAAATTTAAATTATCAAGTCACGGGAAGCAGAAATGTCTTGTTAAATTCAATTAAGATCTTCTACACAAAAGAACAAAAGTTAACAAATTCCAATTTACTTACAGAACAACCAACAAGATTAAATCAAGTCAAGAAAACAAAGTAAAGAACGATTGGGAAACCTTCAAAGATGTCTACAAGAGAGCAATCAATGATTTCTTAAGAAAGTGTCCCCACGTCAAGAAGAGTGAGAATCTCGCAAGGAACAAAAGAGCTAATTGATGAGTGCACCTGTTTGAAAACAATTTAGCTACTCCATTCACTTCATCTGAGTACAGAACGCTAAGCAAGAAAATCAAAAACAGATTTTAAATAGATTAAGGCTCTTGGCATGAAAGTTCGTTCTTTTATCAATCTAAAAATGTTCTTCTCCTTGCATTAGGCAAATTGAAACCCATCCGGAATCAAATTTATTTTCATTCATTGAACGTTTTTTGATGTTGAAGAGAATTGCATAAAGACTTCTTGCACGATTTGACAAAGTAATTGCATGTGTTTTAAAACACTATTTGATAAGGAACTGAGCTTGCACACTGGTACTCTCAGATTCACAGAGTCTTTTCGAGATATGATACTCCAACATTTGAAGAATAATTTCTGGAAATAATTGCTGATTTCTGTTTAAGTTTTAATAAATTTCCTTATGGTTTCTTAGGCCCAAAGAAACACTAGAATTCTTTGCTAAACTTTTAGAGATAGCGATCAGGTAGCTGTTTGCATACTTTTGCCTACCAGGAATCTCAAAAAACCTTACATTGGTTTTGTAAATAGAATGCAAAAACTTGAATAATATGGATATTCCTATAAACACATCCAGTAGACAGCATGATAACGTACTACAAGCAACTTTTGATCTTGATTATCAAATTTTGATCTTGATTATCAAAAGAGAGATAATATCACAATAAATATCCTAAACTTCTTTGCAGTGAAAACAATGTGAATCGCCATTGAAGCAATTTAGGCCTTTCAATGAAAATTGTTCATCAATTTTGAGTCAGTTAATTTTGCTTTATTCAAATCTTGATTTTAAATAAGGGAAAAATTCTACTAAAGTTAAAACAAAGAGATTTTCTCAGAACTTGTGAAATCCCTCACAAGTTAAAAATTGTTACTAATCTTGCAATAAAAGATTTGAAGAAAATATAAAAATAAAAATTTCTAATAACAACGGTAATTAATTTACAAAATACAAAGAATTTGGCTTTGTTTGCTTTGAGGGGAATTTCGTCTTGGATGAATTGTAGATTTGACAGGAGCAAACATTGACTGACTGAAATCAATGACACCTTTCATTAATAAGCCTAAGCGTGTCAATGGCAATTCACATTGTTTTCACTGCAAAAAAGTTTAGGATATTATTGTGATATTATCTCTGGCTATCTTTCATTCGCATTTTTATCACAAATTATTTAAATGTTATCAGGCTGTCTACTGGATGTGTTTATAAGAAGATCCATATTCAAGTTTTTGCATTATGCCTTGCAAAACCAATTTAATGTATTTTTGGACACCTGGTAGCTGTTGATAGTTGTTTGTAATAGTTGGTTGTAAAACAAGTCCTTTAAAAAGTAAAAAATAAGTAAAATTCATCCTTCCCCCCATTGTGTCCCATAATTTTCTTCAAAAGCACATGCAAGCATGGCCTAGTGGTTAAGGCACCAGACTCATAAACGCAAGGTTGTGGGTTCGAATCCCACCAAGGTCATACTTGCTGCAAAAGTGTCAGGAGAGCAGCTAACTCTCTGTAATTCCAGGCAAAGGCAAAAGGAATCATGAGGTGTGGTCACATCGAGAGGAAGGACCAGGGTCCCCAAGACTTTCACGGGCTAGGCATGTTAACTATGATAACTCACTCACTCACTCAACTCAGTAATGCCATTATAAAAAATTTACTGATTTAAACTTCTGAGTTTAAATTTTTGGAAATTAATTGTTTTCCACCCCCAGTAGACATTTATATCAACTTGTGATGGAAAATTGATAAAAGTGACACCTCCCCCCCCCCTAAATTGCCCCCTTGCCAACATACTTGTTATATATTAAAACAAGATAGTTTTATTTATTCAAGTTTGTATGAATTTGAGTACGTAAAATTGTATAAATGCTTAACCAATTTTCAATGAAAGCTTGGTAAAATGTGCATCTTCCCCCCTTGGTTCTCCAAAAATTGATCTTCCAAACAAGCCACCCATTTTGTCAAAATTTTATGCTATAATTTATAGGGTACCAGTCACCATATAAATTTTGGAAGATAAGAAATATTTGCACAAATAGTTTTCTAGTTATTTCACAAACTTGACAACTATTATGTCAACTTGGATGTGCCATTTTTGACAAATGGGAGTTTTACAATTGGGAATTTACAATGGGAATTTTTGAAAATTCATCAATCTGCATCAATCTAATTTTTGCTGTTTTTTGCAAACCACAAAACTGATCAATATAAACCAATACATTTTTTGAATAGTCTTTTCAAGCTCTTTCGATTAAATATTCAAATATTGGTATAATTTTCTTGAGATTAAGGATATTTTTTTATTTTCTCTCTGGAATAGCTAGTGCCATCATTAAATTATTTGAATAAATGAATGAGTTGTCACTCAAAATTTTTATTTAAACTTATTTTAATTTATTTATTTACTTTGCTTCAGTGGCTACTCCTCTGTGCTTTAGTTTTTGTTTAGTTTTTATTCACTAATTCACTAAATGTCGAACAAGGAATCCCCCAATCGAAAAATCAAACAATTTTGCACAAAATGTCCCAGTTGCATTTAATAGAAGATGGAACAGTGCACATGTTATATTACCATGTGTTTTCTTTAACAAAGAAAATAACTTTTTCCTTCAACATTTAAAATAAACATTATCCAAACTTTAAAAACATTCCAAGCGGCAATCAAAAGCTAAATATTTTTAATGACAAATGAAATGAAGATGAACAGTTAACTAGTTTACTTCAAAATTCTCCAAATATTTTTACACACACTATTATATCTGGAATCGACACATTTTTAATCATAACTATATAAATTTGTATTAACATATTATAGCATCTATTCTCGTTTTCGTATTTTTGATGTGATGTACTGTATCTTACATACTGTATGTATGTTGTAAAAACTTGTAACCATCCATCATATCACAGGCATCATCCATGTGTCGTCGTCAATAAAAACATATTTTATTATTCTGATGATAGATCTATGCGTATTATATTAAAGAAAAAAACAAACCTGAAACACTTGCTCTCGTTACACGTTGGATAACAGCGCGCATTGTTGCTTGAAACTAATAACGGAGACCACACCACCCACTGAACAGGACCACCTTCCAAATTTTATTATTATTTTTTATTTGAACAAAGGCCGCGAAGGCAAGACGAAAACGAGGCAGTAAAATTCCCCTCCACAAACTCAAAAACTGTGTCCAAATAAACTAATCAACAGGCTTCTTAGAACAAATGACTGTGAAAATTGAAACAGCAACAGATTCGCAGGTTTCTATAATCTAGCTTTTTGCCAAACTGCACTTTTTACAAATTTTGCAACGATAACGTTTGTGTTTTAAAGTATAAGTTAATTTCACTTGTTTGTTAGTGACTTTTTTTAACCTCTTTCCGAAGTTTCTTTGATAAACAGCTCCGAGAGGGCAGCGAGCGCGCGACAACCACAACACAGAAGCACAAACAAAGCGCAGCGAGCGCAGCACCCCCAACCCAGTCTTCAACGTTGTCAGTAATAAGAGATTCAAAGAGTTCAATCAAAAGACTGTCACAGAATAACAACAAGACAGGAAGGTGAGTATCTGTCTGTCTTTATGCTGCTTTTACTAAACAAATCACATATCTAATCAAAATTTAGGATTTCTTTACCTTTTAGATTTATAAAATTAATAATAAACAAAAACAAATGAACAAACCAAACAAAAGTGCAAAAGTAATATTATATTTCCCTTTCCATAATTTTGTTCAACAACATGCATTGCCCGTCTGATGAACAAAGCAGTTTAAAGCCATATTTATTACTAATGACCAATTACCATTCCCATCCATGTTAAAATGGAATATTTGAAAGCTGCTAGAAACTCTCACTCATTCATGTTAAAATGGAAGTTCCCTCTCAACAATTGTGTAGACAGGTAGAGATGTGGGGGAAGCAAATTAAAACTTGATTTCTATCCTTATTTATTAATTTGAATCCTAATCACTTACATAATAAACGAACTGCAGTTTATTTTAAAGCAGGCCCTTTGTACCAGGTTGAAAACTTTGCTAACTGCGCACCGAATCAAGAAAATGTAAGAATTTTTTGCGTACCAACTTTACATTTCCGTTGTGCACCAAATTCACATGTCGACGAAAGTTGCACTTGGTAGGCCAAAGCCTCTTTTGTGTTGAATCACATTCAACAACATTATATTTTCCACTTTTAGATGTCAGGGCTTTCAGTGTGACGCGCACGAGCGCGCAGGCACATGCCCCAGTGGCCTCGCGAGAGCGATCAATCGTGTGCGTGAAACTTGATATTTCGTCCTTGGAGAGCGAAGTTTTATTTTTAAAATATTTTGAATTTTTTCTGTAAAGATTAATATAGGTTAATATTAAGCGTTATTTAACGTAATCTGGATTAAGTAATTAACCACTTCACACACTCCCTCACGCTTAACACACACCCAATTCTCAAGTGGCATATCACCAAAAGTGAAACCGCCAGGCCTGTTGATTATTTTCTGTTTTCGAAAGGAAGAAATGCGACGCTGAGATTTGGATTTATTTTTTCGAGCTGTTGATCTGAAACGCACTATACCGTAAATCCTCGAATAAGCCCCCCCTCGAATAACCGCCCCACCCAAAAATATTTTTTGCGAAATAAGCCCCCGGGGGTTTATTTGAGGATTTATGGTAATGATATAATTTGAGAAGGGTAGGGTTTGTGAGTCGGCCCAAAAATCGAAATCCTGGCTGAAATCAAAGCTAAGTTCTTTTAAAAAGAGCGTATTTCTCGAGTTCTAAATCTCAAAATTATAACACCGAGATAATTATTTAAAACATTTGATAAAAAAGACCAATTCAATTGAAAATTTTAAATAATGACTAAAACATTGCATATTGAAACATTTTGTCAGACAAACGCCTGTCTATGAGCCACGGTACATTAAATGAGAATCTGATTGTCTATGGAAATGACCCCCCTTTGAGCCAAGAAGAGAGAGACGAATTGGTAGAGCTTTAGAAATATATCTGAAGAAACGCAGAAGAACTGTTCTGAGTCGGCAAGCGGGAAATGTTCATGACGAATT
>JAYJMH010081140.1:0-10125 GCA_036873815.1 Phacellophora camtschatica | reverse complement strand
ATAAATAAATAAATAAATAAATAAATAAATAAATAAATAAATAAATTAATGAATAAATAAATAAATAAATAAATAAATAAATAAATTAATTAATTAATTAATTAATGAATAAATAAATAAATTAATTAATAAATAAATAAATTAATAAATTAATAAATTAATAAAAATATTGAACTCCAAAGATACCTGAATTGATTGAACTTTGTGATTCTCTTCCGAAAGGAGTCATGTTTAACTTCAACTGATCCATCAAATTATCCTTATCATCATTGCTTTCTGGAAAAGCTACAAAGTGAGTACGAAAATTGTTTTCAACTTTGAATTTTTCTTTAAATTAGGAAAAGGAGATGTAAAAAGAAGTGAAATAATCACCGTTTTTGAGTGTGGTGTAGAAATTTAACTGATGCAAATTTTATGATAATTGACAAGCTTACTTAGTTATTGATTTGAAGAATAGTTTATTTGAAGTTTGAAAGTAAGTCCTAAAAAGTAAAGAGCCTCCTGGGTTCATGTCTAATAGATTTTAATTGGATGAGAACTCTCAATCACCAATTTAGGGCTAAGCATTGACATTGTTTTGGCCTAAAATTATCAGGATTTGTTTGTCAACCAGACAATTCTATAACACCCTGTTCTCTTAAATGCCCCCAAACCGAAAGTACTTTTCTAGTTGTTCTCTTTTTGTCCTCTGTCTTCCCTCATCAAATGGTCAGAGCTAATAAGTAAGGAACACCCTACCCTTTGGGGATAATTCACAACATTTTACATATGATTGACATAGGATTAATTCCAAGTTTTGTTATGGACTACGTATAGTTTACATCCTAGTAAACTGAAAAAATTAACAAATATCCCCTCTATTAAACACTCCTTTTGAATAAATTCTCACCATAGAGTCTAAGAAATTTAATAAACTCCTTGGGAATTTATAAACTTTGAGCAACACGATAACTTTGAGCAAATGATACATTTTTAAAGTGAGTTGAAGTGCAATAAAACCTAAAATTGTTATTATCCTGATTAAAATTAACAATTAATTAACATTTACGTGCCTTGACTAAAAATCAGACCAAATTCATCTTCTCTTGTCTTTGTGCCATCAGCAAAAGATTGACCAGGGGAATCCCCATTGCCGACAGTAGAAAATGTTTTATCAAACTCAGAAAATGATTCAAGTCCACTAATATGAGAAGGAAAGGAAATTTCAGTGATGTTGGCTTGAGAGTCGTCATCAATTGCAAAGCCATTGCCAAACTCTACAGCCTGTTTAGAAGCCATTTATTGTTGCTGTTGCTTTACTCTGTTTTGAGCTGTTAAAAAAACAATTAACTATCTACAAAAGTTCATTTTCAGTGGCGATCAAAAATTACAAAATATACTTTAATTGGCTTTTAACAGGGTTAATGAAATGCTTGGTTTTTTGTGGGTGCATCTCAGCCAGGGGTAAAAATTGGGGACATTATCCAGATCTAAACCAGGATCTTTCCTTATTAAAATTGAGCATTATTGTAAGGGGCCATGAACAATTAGGTTTCGTCTGTCATCATGGCCTTTGGATGTAATGGGGGAGGGGGTTTAAACAAATTTTAGGAAAAATTTAAGATTTTTGTTACATGATGAAATGGCTTTATTACATTTAATAAATATTGTAATGGACTACCTGTACCTACAGTATGTTTTAAAACAATCAACACCCCTCCCCCTTTTTCCTGTTTAGCATTTTAAATTTTTTGACACTGATTGATTGATAGAAAGCCTTGTCATGGTATTCAAAATTCACAATCAACAAAAAAGAGATGATAGAAAGGAAAATGGCAGATAATCCTGCCCAAAAGCCAACCACCAACCTAGAATCACACACGGATGGATTGATCAAAAACATCAAAAAAGACTATGCAATGTTAAAAAAGCTAAAATTCTCATATTAAGAGTCTGTTGTCAGCAAGTGTTGCATACCACTTACAGCTTCATGGAAAATGGGCCTCAATTTGCAATGAGGGAGGGGGGGGTTGAGTTGTAGCACAGGGAAACCAAGAAATAATTTTGTTGCCAAAAATTGACTTATTGGTTCAAATTAGACTTGGTCTTTCTTGCTACAACAAAATTATTTCTTGGCTTCCCTGTTGTTAGTGGCCAAAGGCCAGATGAAACTAAATTGTTGACAGCCCATAACATGGTACCAGGTGACCCCAAAAATATCCCTACATTGCAAAGCTGGTATAAAAGGGCTTCAGTTTTAATAATTTTGTTTGGCACGAATTTGATAATATAAAGAGCATTCAATTTGATACCTTTCTTGCCAAAGTCGATCCAAGAGACCAATTAAGAGAGTCAATACTCAATGAAACGAAAAATAAAGGATTTCTGCTTCTGCAATTTTTCAAAAAGCCATTACTAGTCTTTAGTAGGAGTTAATTAGTAGGAGGCAATGTGTGAAAATATAAAAGTAATCTTTCACTCCTTGGACCTTGCTTGCAATAGATGATTTTAGAAATTCCTGGTCATGTTATGATTTTCCTGTTGTATTTCTTATTTCCCTGTGAGCAGCAATTTCATTTTCATTCATATAATATATTTAGGGAGGGTTGGTTGCTGTTTTGCTGCATCTTTCCTGCGGAATCAGTTGGGGTGGTTGATGTTTAGTTGCCAAAGAACGGATCAGGCAAAAAATTTGTTGCCCACTCTGTATGCCTGTTTAGTCAATCATTGCCTGTGTTTGGTTAATTGTTGCCTGTTTCAAACCTTGACCACCTGAGCTACATGCTATTTTATTTCTAGATATTTTTTCTCCATATTGACACCAAATCCATAATTCTAACTATAGGGTAAGCTATTTCACGATTTTTAAATTTTAGCCACGACGACAGGGAGAAGAAAGGAGAGACGCATTAATCATGATGTTGATCAACACTATTTCATGACGAGTCCCCAGATCAATCCAAAACATCCACCACCATGAATTTCTAATCACTCTGAGCTGACTCAAGAAATAGCGACAACAACACTATTTGACATACGTAAACAAGTCTTACATTCTTTAAATAACCTCCTTCAAGCTTGCTCAATTTACTCTTTCATCTGAAGACCAGAAAATATCAATGTTGATCAGCAAACTTTCACTTTGCTTCAACTCTGCTCTGTAGCAACTTGCCAGCAAATTAAAATGGCGCGAATTTTAATTTCGTTCGGCATGTATTGAATTGAATTTTCTTTCAAAAATTTTAAAGTTACATCATTGCGTCTCCCGGGGGAGGGGGGCAGTACAACAGTACTTGGGTAGGGGGGATGTCCTATATTTTAGGTCTGGGATCTCCGATTCGAAAATATATTTTTGGGTCTAAAAATATTTTCATCAAATAATATAATTTTGGTTCTAAAAATTTGAAATCTTGTATTTTTGGGTAAAATATTAAGAAATAGCTGGAAATTTTGATAAAAAGATGTTATTGGTAATATAATTGCATCAAACCATACACCATACTATTATATTTTCTATTTTTGCGTTTGCATTTTCATTCCATTATATTTTGGGTGAACTCAAGGTTTCTCCAGACACGCCACCTTATCCGAGTTAGATGGTGCTTCCCTCTCCGTGGCATTTGCGTTACCCATGAAACAAGAAATTAACTACAGAGTACGCAAAAAAAACTTGTTAAAAATGATTTTTGGCTATTTTTGTTGATGCTTCTGCTTCCGTTGAAACGATTTTCTCAAAAGCATTCTTTTACAACATTTTTAAATTAGGGGTACGCAAGAAAGAAAGATCACTCCAAAAATCAACTTAATCTTAATTGCAGTGCTGTAACGCCCATTGAGGGCAAGGCAGCACAGTTGCCCCCACAGCTTTTGTTATTGTTAATTTTTTGACAAATTTCAAAGTTAGTTTCTTACACATCTATAAAAGCGTATTATTTAGACGAATTTTTATCAATTTTTTCTTCTTATTATTTTTCTCTCATTTTTTATCAGAGGCTCTAGACCACAGGGTAATGCAGAGTGTTTAAAATCCTTTACTAGCAGGCTCGACGTAAATAATTTTTCTTAGATTTTGTAAAACAGAGCACAATGCGATTTATAACTCCCCTAAGAATATATTTCAAGCCTTTTAGTACAGCCAAGCAAATCACAATAAACGGAACAGTAATGGTCAGCTTTCTTTGTTTATTTGGATTTGACTGGATGTATCGATAGGCGTGAAATCTAGCATTTTAAATCTGTATATCCAAGACCTAAATATTTTCATTTACAAAGGCAACAACGATTAGGCACTTTCTGCAGCCCTGCGGCTGAGTATAAAAGAAAAGGGGCCTTTAAACCAAGAAAAAACCATTACCAGCACAATTACAAAAATAACTACAGTAAAAATGAATTATGTATTTGATCATCAAAATATATATCTTATAAAGCTTTAAGCAATGGTTTAAAATTCCATGTTTCTGATATGATTTCGTCAAAAATGAGTCTGATGATTCTCTAAAATTACGATCAATCACAGAAACGAAAAAAAGGATCAGACACCACGCTCCTCCGCGCGTCTTGAAACTGGAAACTGCGTTTTTAGTAAGGAAACTGCGAATGAAAGAAAACATATTTCGCAGTGTCTCATAGCTTCAAAACGCAGTTTCCAATTTCAAGACGCGCGGAGGAGCGTGGATCAGACACACCAAATAAAGTAGATATCGGAATATCAAGATAAAATTTTGTAAAACAGAAGACTCCGTTCTGAACATGACAATGCAATTTATCAATGCAAAGAATAGATTTCACACCTTCAACGTTTTACTTTCCTTGTTTATTTTGATTTGATTGAATGCATTCAGAGATGTGAAATTTACTCCTTTAAATGAAAAATGGTATTGTAATGTTCAAAACCGAAATCCTTGTTTTAAAAATTCCCCATTGTTAAGAGGAGCAGAATCAGAATGTGTTCCATAGAAAAGGACATAAAAACGTTCCAAGGAAAATGAGGGCATACTAAAAATTTCCGTCAAATTGTAACACGAAGTAAAATGTCACTTAAATTTTAATTTATGTAAATATAGTATAATTAATGCAATGGATAAATGAATTTTTAAGATGTATTTTTAAATTCATCTTTCCTTTAAATACTATTAATACTATAGTCTCTCTCATTTACTTATATCAACATTTTATAAAACGATTCGTTACTATTCATTGTTTGTCACACAATCACATCAATAATACACGATCACAATAATTATTACTTATGCTAAATTATGCTAAATTATTCAACGAATTTCTGCGGTGTTTGGAGGAGCCGGTGGACGAGAAGATGCCTCCTCTGTTCCTCGTCGATCCGAGTTAGCAGAAAAGAGGCTGTCAAAAGTGTTCGCTCTGGTCCTCGGTTCCGTGTACGTTGCTAAAGGGGGCAGCTTTACAACATCACAGTTAGGCCCGTGACGGGAAAAAGTTCTCTTATTTATCTCTCTACTCATCTGTTTAGTTGATAAACTCATTCTTTGTCTGAACAATTCAGGAAGAACAGGCTGTTCTCGAAGGTTCTTCGGAAAAGACCGAGTCTGTGTTGAATACTGTTGTTTCTGAGGCCTCAAAGAACGAATACGCGTTTCGTTCAGTGCTGCTAAGTCCATATCATAGCAAGGAGCATTTGAAGTCCACGACATTTTCATCTTGCCAAATTGACAAAAGCCTGAATCGGCAGCTAGGAGTAGAAAATAAATAATTTACTATAAATCCATAATATGAACGAGAAAAGCTAGCTGCGGCAATGATGTATGATCTGGGGGACCAGAGGGGCCATGGCCCCACTTTTTGGTAGATTGCCCTCTTTTTAAAAAAAGTTAACCTAAATGTGCCTCAGTTTTGGTGTTTCCATGTGCCCCTTTTTTTGCCCTCCCCCCTTCAACCTCTCTGAGTTGCTTCCTACATCTCTGAACTCCTAAAAACGAAATTATAAATTGTACAAGTTTCTTAGTAACTTGAAGCTCAACTGAGTATTAAAACTTCAGTTTTTAAAAATTGGTTCTTTGGAAGTCAGGCTCAAGCTAATAACAATGTTTAGGAATTTCAAAAACAATCATATAGTTTTTAAAACACGAAAATTCTTAAAGTTTAAAAAATATCAATTCGAGTAGAAATAAGAATGAAATTTCTTAACCTTTTGATAACCTTAGTAGTACTAGTTTCTTAAGAAACTAGTATTCAAATATTAGATTTTGAAAACTGGTTTCTTTGGAAGTCAGGCTCAAGCCAATGATAATGTGTAGGAATTTCAAAAACAATTATATAGATTAAAACACAAAAATCCTTCAAATTAAAAAAATTATCAATTCGAGTAGAAATTAACCTTTTGACAACCTTAGTACTAGTTTCTAAAAATCTAGCTTCATTTTAAAATAGTAAATTGCTCACAAAATTTGAAGCATTACATCATTACACTAACCTGAAATTGTGCCTAGCCTTTCCGGTATACCCCTGACCAAATGTTGTCTTCCAACAAGATCTCTGTCCGCATTAGAAAATTCAATTGTTTGCGCTATTCTTTCTCCGCGTATACCTGGGACCATTGACCTGCATACTGGACTACGAATCAGGCGCTGGTGATAAACTACAGTTTTTGCATCCGCAGAAACCTATCAAGAAATTGAGATCATTTAAGACATTGTTTTAAGTTAAATTTTGATATGATCATCATCACTTACGGTAATAAAATACAAACATTTAAAAGATTGCTAAATTGTGTAAGTAGAGCAGTTATTGGTATATATTTAATGACCATAACCGATAAAGTCGTGTGACCATTACAGATAAATTTCTGAATTGATACTATTAGCTCGCTATCTGCCTTGAGCTGAATTTATATTAGGTCAACAATCAACAGTGATGTGCAAGAAGTGGAAATATTGAGTCCAAAGCTCCTTCACAATAGCTTCACAAACGTGTACAGTCTGTTACCCTGACGTCATTTTCGACTAAGAGGCCTGGGCTCCACGGAAGCGGTCTAAAATAAAATGCATCCCTGGCGTCCAGTACTCTCACTCGATCACCTCGATACGCGGTTTGAGTTGACGTCAGGAAACTAGGCTGAAACGTGTAGCCTCTTTTGGGACACAAAAGACATACTGATATTCTTCCATCTAATTCACGGTGGTAGAAACAATAACTAGAACTGGAGAGATCCTAAAAGATTTTAAATAGAGATTTTTAAAAGGTCGTAAATTTTTTATTCTATGTTTAAATTAAATTTTGTAATGAAAGCAAAGCAAGAATATTAGTTGACCAGTTCTGAATTAATGAGCATGAATAACCAGCGTTCCCAACAAACGTAGGAACATGGTCTATGAAAGGAAGAATACATAAACTTATGGCACAATTTGTGGCACAAATGCATAAAGTTCTATTGATTAATTCTAAAAGAACTAATTCTTTTAAATGTACAGGGATATGTCTTAAAATTTGAAGAAGTCTTTTTTACGAAAATGTCGCGATTTCTTACAATTTTTATGATAAACTAAGCCCCAAACTAAATCTGTAGAAGATTTAACGAAATAAAATCCACCTTTCTGAAATTTAGTAAACTAGTTAGAAATGTTTACAAATATTGGGATGTACCCTCCGAGATTACTGTACCTCATTATTACACCTGTTTTCAATTTTTGGTAACATTTCAATCTTTCCAGCATCCTGCAAACCAATTCTGTTTCTTTCAGTTTTTGCAAGATTTCTGCGCATGTCATTTTTAAGCCTCTTCATGAAGCTGAGAATGTCATTTTCAGAACAAAAGATCTCGCTATCACCTCGATTCAACAATTCCAAAATGGCGGATAAGCTATTCAAGGTAGCTTCGTCTGGTGTCAATTTTCTGCAAACCCTGTTCACCATTAGAGTGAATGCTGATGCTTCAAGAATTAAAGATACAAGCTGTTCTCTGCTCTTTGTTGCTTGGGTCTTGGCTTTCCCTTTCTTTTTTCGAGTTGTGTTCTGTTTTGTCGATACTTTTATGGTGCTGGTTTCTGTAGTTGTAATCCCATTAGCTTCTTCACTGACGTCTGAAATGTAATTTTGTGTTGCGTTGGCATTACGTATTCCTGTCAATTAATTTTCATACAAGCCAAATTCGAACTGGATTAAAAGTTCAAACCAAGCCAAAGAATATGAATGTTACGCTAAACATTTACGAGCAGTATTTGAACCACATATTGCTTAGAAATTTGACCTGATTTAAGAAAGCATAATTTTAATTTTCAACGTATTTCCAAGTCAAGCATAATAGAAAAAGACTAAATTCACGAAGCTGTTGTTGGGCAAAATTTTAACAAAATTATTGCCACATTCATAAATTAATTAAATTCAAAAAGCTTTATAAATTCATGCGATTATCTTGGACTAAAGATTTTATTAAATAAATCATTCTAACATAACTACAGGATTACGCAAGAAAAAGTTCACACGTCCAGAAAAGGTTTACACCTTCATAAATTTTTATGAGCTACCTTGTTTTGATGCATGTTTTCGGGTTCTGGACAATCGTAAAATATGTTTTTGTCTATTCCAATCATTTGATGTTGTTATAAATTTCAGGATTGCTATGCAAAATAATATCGGGTGGGCCCAAATTAATGTCCCATGCTTGATTGCAAAGCTACGAAGGAGCTTTAGTTTTGGTAATGTTGTTTTTGATTGACGTTGATGTAACTGAAAGTTTGGCACCTTGTTTGCAAAAATCTATGAGCTATATTACAAAAAAAGTAATCCATGAGCTATATTTTTCAATGACAGAAAATATTTGTCATACTCCAGGAAATATTAAACTCCAATGTTTCATCGATCGTAGATAAAATCAAGCCATCTTGGATTGAGATTTGAGTTTTTCAGCAGGATGACAAATATTCTCATTTTTTAGAAAATAGCAAGCTATTGTCTTTACAAGCCAGTAACACAATAGACCTTCAATGAGACAATTTTTAATTATAGTTTTGTTTCTGTTAAATACCTTTCGTTGTTTTTGCATGTCCAACATCATGTGTTATCTCTGATTGGTACTTGTTTTCTCTGATTGGCCCATGCGACATATTTTTCTCGTTCTCAAGTCCGGTATATTCGTTAATGAATAGCTCATCTGATTGGTTCTCATTGCCTCTGATTTGTCCATGCAACATATGTTCCAGTCTTTCGTTCTTGCGTCCAGTGTCATATTCTTTGACAAGCTTCTTTGGTTGGCTTTCGTTGTCTCTAGCTTGCCCATGCAAGATATGTTCAAGTCTTTTGTTCTCGCGTCCAGTGTCGTATTCTTTGACAAGCTTCTCTGATTGGCTTTTTGGCTCTCTTGTTGGTCCATGCAGCGTATGTTCCAGTATTTTTTTTTCAATTCCGGTGTCACCTTTGACAGGCACCACCTCTGTTGTCAGGTTTGAGTTGAACTCTTTCAAAAAATATATAAACAAGTCATAATCATAATCATGAATAGAACATATTACTCTATTCAGAAGTACAAAGAAAAATTCACACCTTCCAACAATGCCATGCTAAGAATAGGTGTCAAATCTATTCATTCGATCATAAATTGTTCTGCACAAGGCCTAAATCCTTTGTTTTTTCCAAAATGCCCCCTGTTCCTCTGAACACGGCAATGTAATTTATCAACCAAACGAATAAATTTCACACCTTTCAGAAGAGTCAAGAAAGCCAGAATGAGTGAAACCACGAAATTTTCTTTCTTTGCTTATTTTGCAAAATAAATCATTGCTAGGAAATAATTTTTTTGCATCTTACCTGATAAGTTACGGTACTTTTTCGCAAGTTTTGGTGCAATCAACGCAATCAGTTTCAAAGTATTGATTTTCTAAAAAATATATTGTATAAAGTCAAAAACTGAATAAAAACTAAAATGTTTCGAAGCAAAACTAGGTTTTCCCATACCTAACTACAAACTCTACAGCCAACTGAGCTGTCTGTTCTGTTCTTTCAAGGTCGGTAAATGAGTACCAGCTCAGCTGGGGGTGACAGGTTATCAAACCAGGGAATAGAGTGGCACCTCTAAAAGGGCCTTTCAGGTTGCATTCGACCAAGATACAGATACAGATACAGATACAGATACAGATACAGATACAGATACAGATACAGATACAGATACAGATACAGATA
>JAYJMH010081129.1:0-10130 GCA_036873815.1 Phacellophora camtschatica | reverse complement strand
TCGTAAACATCGACGAGCTTTCAAAATTTTTGAAACTAAATGTTGCATCAAATGTTGCATGCGTTTGACCGGGGCTTTATGAGAGTTCTTTTTTAGGTTTAAAAACGTTTGTGTATAAATTATTGTGCGGCAGTGGAGGAGCACGCAACATTATGGTGTCATTTTGATCAAGAAAGCAATAGATGGCTGGCTGACTTTGTAACAACACAACGTGTTGTGAAAGAGCTTTTCAAGAATCCTTGCAATTTCTGAGCATGCCCTATCCACCGGCTTTGGACTATTAGACCATCTTTAGACCATCTTTAAACTATTATACCATGACACTATCAGACCATTAGACCCACAAGACCCTGGACCATGCTGCAAACATGTGACCATCAGTTCATTTCAGCTATATCAATTTTGATTAAGTAAAATTGTGACCGTTTTTTGCTTGCAAAATTTTATTAACTATACTTAGAAAATCCTTCAATTTCAGGAAGATGAGAATCCAATTTTTGTTGTGAAATTTTTCAAGGTTAACTACAAGCGCATTACCACAAAACAAAAATTTAATGTGCTTTTTCTGCTGCCATGAAGGGGTACACGGAGAGAAGAAATCTCAGTCCGAGAGACATCAAGCGATTACTTGGCACTTTATTTATTTTTAATCGCATTCAATTAAATAAAGTCAAGTTTCAATCGAAGGTGCAAAAAGAAGTGTAGTTAATAAATCTTGTCGTTTTGTATCCAAGGCAATGATTGACATCGCTGGACGGATAAAATATCGAGTGAACGATTTGGTTCTAATGTTGTTGTTTCGCTAAGATTTGGTAACCAACTAACTATTTTCTTTTTGCAGGACGATGAAATTCAATCACAAGCTTCAACCATCAATCAAATCAAGCAACAATTAACTGATCTTGAAGATGTAAGTTTGAGGGCTATGCACTTGTTTTATTTCCCTTCTTTTTGATTGTATACAATTAAATGAATTTTTTTATGCATTACAAAGCTTTAAATAAAACAATTCCGAGATTGAGGCATACTTATATTTAGAAAAAATATTGGATGGCAGTTGACGTTAATTTTAAAGGAGGCTTTGGGCCGAAACTTGTATTTTTAAGCACCTTAGAGTTGGGAGCTCTTGTATATCAATAGGAATGTTATTACAAAAATTACAAAATAAAAACTGCCTGTAACATTTTTCATTCAGCAGTGTGGCCTTGGCCCTAAAATAATTTTTGAGATTTCTCAGCGACGGAAGAACACAAGAACCGTCAGAGACGAAAGAGCCGAAAAGATTTTGTGAAAGCCCTTTTTAGAGCATGAAGTGCCCTTTTCTAGGTTGCTATTTTTAGGTCGAATGCACCCTTTTGCATATTTTGGTTTAATGATCATCTAAATTTTAAGCATGATGTTGTGTTGTATTCCTGGTGAAAAATTAAGCAAACAGTGAATACTGATTAATCCTTTCCAGAATTTTGAAAAACAAATTCTCGTTTAGCGAAAGATTTTCCTAGTGCCGAAAATATGAAACCTAAAGTACGAGCAATAACTTACATCATTTCTGCAATCACCTTGAAAATATTTAGCTCAATGTATTATGTAGCCATGGTGATTGGTAAACTCAGTAGTTATGTTGGTTAAAATATTTGTTTTGGTTTATTTTTCATTAATCTAAATTTGTTAAAGTTGAATAAATAATTATAGTAAAGATAACAGAAATTAAGTTTTCATGGTGTCCATCTGAAGAAACGTTTTTGATCCCCTTCAATACCAAAGTTGATTTCATAACTATAGGTAAAAGTGCCCATTCGAGAATCTTAAATTGCTTCCTAGGTCCCACCGGTTTCGTGGTTTTGCAGGCCTTGTTTTTCCATGATTTTACAGCCGAACAGTAAAAAAAATTGCTCACATACCCTGTCTTTAGTTTTAGAATCTGCAGATCTCGGAAATGTTTTGTTACATTGTTTAGTTGCAAAGGCCTTATATATTTACGAATTCACTGATGCGAAGCTTTATCGTTATGTGTTTTTTAGACTGTTGCTTTTACAAAAGCAAGTTCGGCCAGCTTAGAGAGTCAGGTGAATCTGATCACGAAAGAAAATGAATCATCGAAGGTTGAAGTAAAAGAAGTTTTGCAAGCTTTAGAAGAACTCGCTGTTAACTATGATCAAAAATTGCAAGAGGTTGACATAAAATCGAAAGAAAGTGATACTTTCTTAGATGAATTGAATGTAAAGCAAAATGAACTGACAAGAGCATTAAAAGATATCGACAATTTGAGTGAAACTATGAATATCATGAAGAGGAAAATTGCTGAAATCACCAATATTCTTCTAGAGGAATTGGTAAGTTAACTCAGCTTTTGCTAAAATGTATGGTAGAATTTACTCTGTTTAATTTTAATTTTAGCCATTAACTGGTACAGTGCATACAGGGAGTCCCAGAAATACTTGGCACGTTTGTATAAATCTGAAAAACAAACATGAATTTATTGTAAATTACGGGTCTCCAAATTAAATTTTGACACAGTTTCCAGTCAAATAGGCTCAGTGAAAATTTGATTACTAGCTTCTAAAGGGAAAATTACGAGTTAAGGTTAAAAGTTAAGGTAAGAGTTACGAGCATCGAAAGGGAAAATTTGAGTTAATGTTAAAACCAATATTTTAAGGAAATGTGGGTCTGCGGTGGAAATAATAGGGGTGTACTATTTCATGTACGGGATCAGGGTTTTCAGGATCCGGCCAGAACCGGATTTTTCGGCCAATATTTAAAAAATCTGGCCGGATTTTTAAATCTCATGTTAGCACCTCATTATCATTCTGTGTGGGCTCTATAATTATTATTAATATGCTCCTGACGTGTATTCGGAACGGAGAGCCTTAACTTGCACTGCGAAGACACAATAAGATAAAATATGACTTTGTACATGCTGCTTTTGCTGAATGAAGACGGCGAGTTTTATGCCAAAAAACATCTGACTACTTATTCCCAAACAAATACGACAACAGATTGGTACGCTGTTCTGTGGGACCGCCCATGAGAAAAGGGATATAGGCCCGATATATCCTCTATGAGAGATCAACTGATGAGTTGTATTTGAATTAATCCTATCTATTCAAAATGTTACCTTTGCAGTTCTATATTCCAACACCATACAAAGAAAATACCGAAAACCAGAATCCAGACAAGACATTGACATTGACAAATTTATATTCCATAAACTGGTGGCTCACTGGTCTCACGCGTCAGGGTGCATTTTGTGGAGTCAACACTTCTCCATTCTTCTATTTTCCCTAGTTGATACATTTTATAATTTATTCTTTCTGCTACTTGCAAAACTGACTACGTTTGTTTTAGCTATTTGAATTGTTTGGGGCTAATTTTCTGGTATTTTTTAATGCTACAATCTCAAAAAATCCAGAAATTATTTTCCGGCCAACCGGAATTCTGGTACACCCCTATCCATTTATACTGAATTTTCATATTCAGAATCGTTTGTTTTGACATTCCAAGAAGTTTAATGTTGGACTCCTTATTTTCATACGAAAAAGTTGTTTGCTTCACCTGATTCAAATTTTTCAGCTTTCACTCAAATTTTAACTTTCATTGCTCGTAATGCCATAAATGCTCAACAAATTTTATTGGGAAGTGTATTAAAATATAAGTTAGGACATTGGCATTGAAAATATAACAGTGTGAGCCTGTTATTTTGTTGTTTACTTTTCATGTTTAGACAAACGTGAACTAACTTTTTAGACACCTGTATTTGTTTATTGATGTATTAAGCACCCCCCCCCCTCCCGAAAATGTATACAAACTTACACAGCTCCAAAAAAAAAACGGAACATCTTTGAAGAATTTCCAAAAATCGTGTACTGCACAGATTACAATGATTAAGGTTGTTATTCACTTCGAAAGGACTAAATTACCGGGTGCCCCAAAAATATGGTAACATATTTGATTGAAGGCTAGTGCTGGGAATATCGCTTAAACCCGTCAAAAATTATATTTTAAGTTATCCTCTATAGTCAACTTAAAATCTTGTTTGTTGATATTAATCGTTTGAGAATTGAGATAATAACATTTAAAATTCGAATTTGCCTCCCACTCAAAACTAGAGGTTTTAATTTTGGCCTACTTTCTTAAGAAGTAATCGTGTTGTGCGCTGAAGCCAGAGCTTTGAAGCGCTGAAGCCAGAGCTTTGAAGCGCTGAAGCCAGAGCTATGGGTCTTACAGAAATTAAGCGCTGAAGCCAGAGCTTTGGGTCTTACAGATTATTACAGCAAGTAAAGATTTCAAGCGAAATAAGGAATTCTAATTCTAAGCAATGTTGATTACAACAGCATTGAGCAGAAATGTGTAGCCCTGCCGTGCAGGAGGCATTTACGCCTGCAAATAAATTTGAGCAGAGTTGCTGTGATCAGCAAGGGTGAATAATGTTTGGGCCAATCAGAGTCCACGCTGATTTTCCTAAGTAGCCAATCACAGCGCTTAAAAGACAATGAAACTTTGCATAAACATCACTTATGGCGGCCGAGCTGTGGGAAAATGCTCTACGGTTTCCGTTTTGCTGCAAGTGGTTGTTTTTTATAACAAGCCAAACCAAAGTTTTTTCAAAGAAGAAAGGTTATTCTAGGTTTCCATCGCTCGCATTTTTGAATTTCCACCTAAAACCTGAGATAGTGCTGCTGAAATATGGCTAATATTGTCCAGTCTGTGGTGCTTTTGCATGCAAAATATTCAAAGTTCGAAACGCACAAGACCGAGCAAGAATAATATCAAAGCTAACCTTCCAGGTAAAACGCTTCCAAAGCACAGAAATCAGTCTGCACCAGTTAACAACTACAAAAAATATCCTTTGGTAACGTTCTTCGTTATTTACATGCACATTTTGCTGCCAGAGAACACAGGAAATTCAGCCAACAACTTGCGTGAACTGCCATTTTCAAAAACATCAAAGCAACCAGGACGATTGTGGGAATCTCCTCCACTCTAGCGTGGACTCTGATTGGCCCAAACATTATTCACCCTTGCTGCTGTGATCTCGAAAACGTGTGAGCACCATCGAATTTTTGTTCTCCAGGCCTCTTTATACGCCATTTTTGTGTTATCGCATTTAATTAGTGATCGGAAAGGAATGATGTTTGGGGCAATAAGGTTTGGTTGCAATCGATTATCGAAAAATTGGAGAAAAAACAGTTTTGTTCCTGTGGAATCAGCGAAGAAGATTTTCAAAAAGGAAGGATTTTGAAAATCGTAAATTTAAAAAAAAACTCCCCGTTGCTAAAAGATTTCAGAGAATGTTCAAGATATTCCTAATCCGCCATCTGCCTCGATCTTTAGAGTAGTCCAGAGTTTTTAGTTTTCAAAAAAGTGTCCAGTTAGTAAAATGCAATACATTGAATAGATCTGCAGTGATATGTAAAAATCGTTTCTATACTCTATAACCAAGGTTTCAAAATTTTAAAGATCAGAATCATACGTCGTTTTGATTGCACAGGAAAAGAAATTATCTTGGAATTTTGCAATTTTTGTTTCAAATTAAAAAATTTTGGTGTGTTGCTGTTTCTCAAAGGCTATAGGTATGTTACTGTTTCTCAAAATTCTCACGCTGTCCAAGAAAGTGACTATATTTTTTTAAAGGACAAACTTTCAAATTTTATGCCTTGGTGTTGAAATGTGCAGAGCATTTGCGTTCAACTAATTTTTTTCAGCTTTCCCTTCGTTTAAATTTTCCTTTATCGAAGTTTGTGTTTAAGTCTAAGTTTTCATCATTTCGAGGTCCACGTGGATACGAAAGTAAATATGGCATAATGGCACGAACGATTCACTGAGCAAATCTAGGGATGGCATGTGTGAGAGTTAGAAATGCATGCAGTTATTTAATTTTAACAGCTGCAGATTTTCCTAAAATAACTTATTTTAATTAAAATTTGGGAAGACTTATTTATGTATTTTTCCCAATTCTCTAAATTCTGAATGAAAATTGCAAAAGGTCAACATATTTTTATAATATTGAATTACATTTTTAATTTATGCTAATTGCCAACTTGTTTAAAGACTCGATTTGCTTTTCTTCTAGATCTTTCTTCAAATATGTATGGTGCCCCATTGTGTATCTCTTTAAAAATGTGGTTCTTCTTTAACCCTATTGTACACGGTGTTGGTTTTTTCTTAAAGGGGCTGATACCTTTCGACTTTTCCTAAAATTAAATGTTTTATAAAATTTTGGAAATTTTCCCCAAAATTTCACTATCATGTGACCACACAATGCCATATTTGAAAGCCAGTCGAAGAAATTTAGTTTTACGGCTCTTAATAAGCTTCTATTTAACAGATAAACTTGACATTGGCATGGTTGAATAAGTAAGCAAAACATTGAGTATATGACGTCATATCTCTTGATTACGTCACATTTCATTTTTAGTTTTTTCATGAAATCTTAATTGATGGTCATAATATATAGTTAAAATTGACAAAGCAGAACACCTCCCCCTTGATATTTTGTACCTGTCCGGACCCCATGTAAAATAGGGTTAAACATTTGATTTCACTTTTATGTTTGTTTAAAAGAAGGCTTACAAAACAAGAAAACTGATATAAAGCAAGCCAGGAGAAATGGAAAAACAGAAGTTTCTTATTTGCATATGACAAAATTGTTTCATCAAGTATTTTGGTCAATTTGTTGGAATCAGTTTGGTTTCTTGATTTTAGTTTTAATTAAACGTTTCTCGCAATATTGGTCAACTAAATCATTGTGGTTGCAACAAACAACTGACTCATTGACCAAGATAAACTTAATTCTGGGAGTTTTGCGAATCAGAGTGTGATAATAGTAATTAATACCGGACTGGGTTTTTATTTACGCAATTTCTAAATTTACTTGCATATTGTTAAAACTTAAGGATCTTGTTATATTTTTTACTCAAAGATTTTGATAAGTAATCAACTTACAGGGCTGTGACCAGGTGTTGTGACCAGAGGCTTCTAAAATGCCTTTATTTTAAAGACGTATTGAAATTTTGTGTCATAGGCACTTTATTAAAATTACGAAAAACAGAACAATATTTTCAAGTCAATTATATTTCAGAAGTTACACTTATCATAACTTTGATTGATAATATTGTTTTAGAAACATTGCGTTTGATTTAAAGAGGTATTGGGAATTTAGGAGAAAAATATATTAAATGAATTAAGAGCTTCCAGTTCTATCCTCAAGTGAATATGTGCTAGTTTTAATTAATCATTACTCTGCCTTCCTTACACAAACGACGAATGGAGCAGGATGTTTCATTATCCGACATCAACAGAGGAACATCAACGTGGATCTGAAGTCAAATTTTTGCTCTTTTTCGCAGCAGTTAATCAACGAAATAATTTGTGACTTGGTTATTTCATAAAAATGTTAGGGATTTATTTTGTTAAATTATTTTTTTGTAGACTGAAATCGGCAAGATAATTGGTGGATCTCTTACTGGGCTGAAGGTAAATCAACATTTCAAACTAAAAAATGTGTATATAATAATGTGTAGTTTTCTTTCAAAGAATCACAATTTCAGAGAAGTGGTACTGTCGAAGCTCATATGACAGTTTTAAATTTTTATGAGTCAGCTATGATTTAATTCTTATGGTCGTTAATTTGCAAGAAATATTGCTTAGTAACAATACCCAAAATATTGCTTAGTAACAATATCCAAGAATTAAACATGATCTGCTTTAATCATAGAAATTTAAAAATATTTACAATATCATAATTGTACAACGATTTGTTGGAGATTTGGTTCAGCCATTCCTACATTTTGGATTGGGCGTGATTTAAATCTGAACCCTAATTTTAATCTCTATCCACATTCTATTAATGTACATTGTGAACTTTTTTTAATACACATCACATTTTTTAGCTTGTTCACTGTAGATATTTATTGACATTATAGTTTCAATTCTTTTAATTTGCTTGCTGTTTTTCTCTTTTCTAATGAAATTATTTTCAAACTGGGAACTCTACGGGAATTCGGAACGGGAACTCTATGGATATATGGAATGTCTTTAATAATTCGTCAGTGTCGTTTGAGGTTTGATGGTCACTGTTTTAGGGCAGAGAATCAGCCAATCAGGAAACTTCTCTTTTGGTCTCCAACGTTACAAGGAAACCGAGGAATGCGGGAGGCGGTATAAAAACATATCCAAAAATGTCAAAAGAAACACCGAGCTTTCATCAAATCCAGAAATTCAAAGTTTGATGGCAGACAGAAAACTTTGGCGACAGGGTGGACCATGCAATAATTTCGTCTAAGGACGACTGATGATGATGATAAATGAAAACTTACAAATCCTTTTAATTTGTTTTTGAAAAAAAAGAGACTCGAAAGGGCGAAGATCGATTTTTAATTTGTGGAGAGTATTTATTTGATTTTTGAAGTATTTATTTGTGTCAAGAAAGGTAATTTACAGCAATTAATTAGACGTAAAATAAGGGAAATGCTGCTAGAGCGCATAGGAAAAGTTTTTGAAAGTGTATGCTCTTTTTTTAATGTGATGAGTCGATCATCACTGCAATCATTTATATGCATTTGTTATTCTTTTATCAATGAACTCATGAACGGGTCATTGTTATGAGAAAGGGACTTGGGAATAAGATTGGGAGACATAGGATTTTGGAGCTTCAAAATGGTGTCATCGTAATGTTTGTTTTGTTAATGGGTCTTTTACACAATACGCAGAGAGGAAGGGTTGTATGTTTTCATGATGAGGAAGAATTGATTTTTCCATTCAACCCCCTCTGTAAAAATAAGTGATGGCTTTTTCCCTTTATCTTTGTCCAAAGTTTCAAATAATGATTTAACCCTTTCACGCCTGATTTATTTCTGCTAAACAGGCAAACCCTATGCATGTTTTATTTTGCAGGGAGTAACACATGCAGACAAATTTAATTTATGAGATAGGCTTATGTTGAGATATCTGAAATTAATATAAAATTCTGCCCTCATTTACCTCCTGAATATATAACGTTTTATGTTGTTTGTCAATGGGTCATATGGCCCTTCCCGCGGTGAAAGGGTAAACCTTTCAGGCAAATTTTTCCACAACTAGTGAATCTTCACTTTTCCAAGTCCAATATTTGAAGTTGGTTCTTGATTTTTCAATCGATTTCACTCAAAATGAAACAAAAAGAACAACCACGTTTGCTTGTTAACATAAAAACTTCCAGGAATAACGGATGTTTCTCCTGTTTTAATTTTTAGCGATTTCTTTTAATCCATTTCGTGTCTGATATTATAAATTTTTAAGACACAAAAAGTAAGCCCATGCCGTTCCTCTTATCTCACTGTGGCACTCGATGATTGCAGCCAGGCCCCGGCCTGCTGCTGTTTCACATATTTGCAACTTACTGTTGCCGTTGTTGCTGCTAATTCGTCATGCGTGACTGCTAACATAAAGTTGGACAAAATCATCTCCGTTTCAAGATTGAGATTCCCAAGTAAATTTTGCTGATTCGCTACGCTCCCTTGCAGCAATACAACTGCATTGACAGTTTTAAAATCTAAGGAGGATGTTGTATTACTGATTTAAACATTTTTAATGCTGATTTTCTGTTTGTTATTATTTGATAGAAACCATCGATAGAAAGTCAAGGACACCTAGATGAAGAATTTACAATTGCAAGGTTGTATGTTAGCAAACTGAAAACAGAAGTGAAGACAATTGTCAACGTAAGTTTCCATATTGTCATGATACAATTTAATGAAAAACAATCACAAAAAATGACAATTCCTTAGGCTTATATGGATATGATGAATCTGGTTCTGCAGTAATTGAGTAATGTTAAAAAGGTGACTCTTTAGAGGGGAGAATAGTCGTTTTTGTGTCATTTTTACTGGAACCTCGATCAAATGAAAAGACGAAATCAAGTATGTATATATATTCATATCTATATACACCCAACCCGAGGCTTTATTTCACGTGATTGTTAAAGTGCTAGCGACACCAAATTATTTATTTTTCCTAATATCCACTTCAAGGTCGTAGAACGCGAATATCGCATTAAAAAATTTACTTGCCAATTAGTTTTTTCAATAAACGCGTTAAAAGTTGTGAATTTCAGTCAAAAAAGTGTCACAAGAGTCTGGGGACGAATTAGCGAA
>JAYJMH010081118.1:0-10130 GCA_036873815.1 Phacellophora camtschatica | reverse complement strand
TGGGCCCCCTGCGCCAAGCGCAGAAACCCATACCTTGCGAGAATAGCAAGTGTATGTGCCTAAAAACTGAAAGGTTACGTATAACCTGTGTCTCCTGCTGGAAACAAGTCATCTCGAGACTTAAATACGATAACTCACTCACTCACTCACTCATCCCCCAAGGAATTAACATCAAGTTACGATTTAAACCATACATTCAATTTTCATTTTTTCATTTGTTTATTGAATATGGTAAAAATCTCTATGCCAATTTTTAAACACCTTGTAGGCTGCGAATGCTTGTTTGAAATCAGGATCAGTGTGATTCCCCTAAATGACAGACTTTCGGTAGGCCATTCTGCAAAAGCTCTGGTTTGAGGGTGATGTAAAAATTTGAACTTCAAAAATTATTATCTCAACTTACAAGGCATCAAAAATGTCAAACAAGGTATTTATGATTAAGTCAACAATCAATGAGTAACATTGAAAACATTTTGGAGCATTTTAAGTTAATATTTTCATAATTTGACTCAATAAAATCAATCAAAAGTAACCATACCTTTAGTCTCTCTTCTAAAAGGGAAACCTCGCTGATCAAATCTGTTATTGCATTTGTGAAAGCTTCATGGGGACTGTAATCTGCTGTTGTTTGAACTCTCAAAACAAATTTGTGCTCCAACGGGTGTGGCACTCTGTATCCAGCAAATATCACCTGTGGATCTTTTAGTAGTTGTCTATAAAAATTCCATATCGTAAAAAAATTAACAAAATAAAATCTTTGCAGTCTTCACTTTGACCTTTAAATTATATTTGGAAAGACTTCATTTCAGCAAAACAATTATCAAAATAATAAACTTTCACGAGTTTTTCTTAGATAAACATAAAAATTTGAGACTATGTACAATGCATTCTAAATTGAAAATTGTGTTATAATTTCTAAATAACAAGGTTAGTTAGAAAGTATACTTACGCTCTCAGTAAATTCCCAAGAGTATGATCTTCCTTCATTACAACAAAGTGAGCAGCATTTGGAACTTTTGTATCTTTGGTAATAGAAATTCTATAAAATGTTATGATGATTATTAACTTGTGCTAATGATTATAAATGACAGTTAACTCAAAAAATATGTTTTCTCAAATGGCATAATGACAAAATCTTAATAATTAAAAAATCAATGAGTTTTCATCATCTGCAAGATACAGGCAGAATTTTCCACACTACCTGATTAAGCTGAAAAGTAATGGTCACAGTAAAAAATAACCACAAACAAACTTTTCAAGTATGCATTACTATTTTCGAAAATAAATCTTAGGTTGGGTGTGCAATTGCCATGAAAAGCAGACTGGATGCATGCACGCTGTTGACCAGTTGAAAAACAGGTTTAGAGGCTTTAGTTTTGAGTTACAAGGTGTAAGTTTTCCTGTTTGAAGTTACAAGCCAAACTTTTTCCACAAGTGTCACTATCAGTGATGCAAGTTTTACAACCCTTGTATGCATTTCATCTATGATTTCATTGCCATGGTTTTTACAAAACATTTGAAGATTTGGATCAAAAGTAGTCTCCAATGAATGCAGTTTACAGTCATTTTCCACTGTTATTTGTTTGGTGACCGTAACACAATTTCCCTTCTGGGATGAATCTACTCTGACCCAATGGTACTACTATGACTGGTCTTACCAACCAATGACGTAGAAGGCATTCAAAATATTAAAATATTTTTACATGAATGAAAGAAAATGCTTGATTACTAAATTATGATGAACTCCAACAATATTGTTATATTGTTCAATATGTTTGTTTATTTTGGTATTCTTTTGTATTCTTATTAATGGATCCCCTCCCGATCGAATAAGTCCCCGAAGCGAAGCCCCTCGAATTTTGAATAAGCCTCCCCGGGGCCTAATCGAAATATTACGGTATGTAGATTATAAATTTTAATGTTATAATTTGTTGTGCATTCAAAATTGATTGATTGATTTGGTCATCAATCGGCCAGTATAACAATGCCAAACCATCCAAAACGGATCTCTACTCCTGTCCATCATAGACACTGCTCTGTAAAATTTAATTCAAACGAAAAAGAAAAGTGCTGCACAAACATAATGAATTCTAAATTACTTACTTTTTCTCTCCTTCAAGAAGCAAAAATGACGCAAAACTCTCAGGAGCATTCATCTTGACTTGCGCTGCTACTGCACGCTTTGCTTTAGCTTACTTTATTTGATAAATTCGATCCTGATAAGTCGAGGGCCTGTGCAAAAGGCCTAAAAATAGAATTTCATCACACTTGTTGTTGCTGCAGTTCCCAAATTATTTTTGAAAGGTGAAGAGATAAACAGGAGAAGAAAGCTGTGGGAAAATGTTTCTGTAAATTATAGAAGAAATGAATAGCCTTACGATCAAAGAAGACTGGGTGGCAATCAAAGAATTCCCGCTCTTTCCTGTTGGAAAAGACGAGGTTGGGTTGGATTTGAAGCGAGAAAAGGAAGAAGATGATCTGGACTTATCAGGAAAAAGCAGAAGTGATTTTTCTGAATGGAAGCAAAATGTTTTTCAGTTTTCTGTTAACTGGTTTGATGATGTGAATGTTATTAAAATAGATTGTACAAAAGAACAGAACGAAAATGATGTTTTGATAAAGCCACTAAAGGAATGTGGAGAGCATAATAACAATGATGATGATGACGGTGAAGGAGATAATGAATTAAAAAATAATTTCGATAACAATCCCAATCCAGAATATATTGCAGAAATGACTGTTGAAAGGCTTGTTAGCATTCAAGAGCAAATTTGTCTTTTATGTCCATCATTAACTGGCAGCCTGCCAGTATTGCCAACAATTCCAAAAGGTAAATTTGGCATATGAAAATTGCCAGCCTGCCTGGTTGGAAAACTTGCTCACAATTACAACTATATTCACACCTTTTCAATTGTTTTATCCCTTGTTTTAGACAATTACCTATTATTTTCTCAAGTCCACTCTATATGTAGCCCACTGCATATTCAAGCATGTTTTCCAATGGGGCCAGCCTGGAAAGTTTCAATTCAAATTTTTGTGACAATTTTTTTTTAATGACCCATTACTGTGATTCTGTCTGAATTTTTGATGGACAGTGGACAGATAAACCTACATGCACCAGTCTACAGAGCCAGAGTATGTCAGCTCTCAACCTCAACAATATCTCATGCATGCATCAACAAAACATTTGGTATGCCAGTGTAGTGAAGCTCTTACTTTCTCCATTGTTGTGCAGCTCTCATACACTGGAGATGTTGTGTGGAAAAGCAGAGATCTAAATTATGTGGTCTTAAATAGTTTTTTTGGGTGTGGTCTCAAATATTCTTAAGTATCTTCACCCTCAGATCTCAAGTTCTGCTCCTCCCCTCCCCCAGTTTTTGGTGATAGGTGCTGCTACTACCCAAGGGCAATTTTTTAGATTAGATATACATATAGGTCAAGTATCTAACATTTAAAACTTTGTTATAAAATGGCTATTTGCTTCAAGTTTAATTATTTTTATATATAGGTATTTGGAGCTTTGTGGCTTCTGTTCATGTTCCTGAAAATTTTGAAGAGAACATGGTCAATTACCTTCGTAACACACAACAAATCCTTGGAGAGAAAATCTTTCTTGAAACATTTTTTCAACAAGAAACTATCACCGAAGAAGAATACCTTGAGAATCTTGGAGATTTGAACAGAAAAGTATTTGCAGATGCTGTAAAAGATGCAAAAGCTCTGCTTGGTAAGATATATTATATATAATATTTAAGTTTAAACGGTTTAAAATTTCAACTGTGATATGGAAAGTTATTTTCTTCCATGGTAGATTATATAAAATCAGTCATCAGACTGACTGACTGACTTAATTCAAATGCAAAAGATATTTTGTAAATTTTTTAGATTTTCAGACCAAAACCTTTTAACTCTTGAAACCTTGTTCTTAACTGAATGTTTCACTAACTTAGTTTGTATGGCAACACACTTTGAATACATTTCTATAAATTTTGAATATTTTAATGCTGAATGTTTAAAACTCGAAGCCTGTTAAACTTAAAATTAAAAACAAAAAGACTTCATCACTTACTATATTTTTACAATGAAACATACTGTATATGCATGACAAATACCTTTCAGGGTAAATGTTCATGTGTTTTCTTAGAAAGTGTCTGTTGATAGAAGTTTTATTGTACTTATTAATCTTGTTTATGTTTTATACCAGATGAAGTTCTTTCTCTGAGAGGAGGCTCAATTAACATACATGACATGATTACCCTGTATTCCCTGGAGGAAGAAACACAAGACAAACTAGAAATTGCTGAAGCAGTTCTTTACAACTTTGACAGACAGCCATTCTTAGATATGAGGTATTAATTATACATTGATTTTTACATGCCTAGTGCTTTATGTTTGCAACTTCAGCTAATGTCCCTGTTCTACTGTATAAAACTGTATATATTCCTTTACATAATGGTACAACTTATGTACATAGTTTTTGGTGTATGTACTATAGATTGGTGTAATAATGCATATTTACGTTGAAATGTTATTTATCGTATATATACGTAAATATATTTACTTAGTTTTTAAATTGCCATTGCATTTCTATTTTTAAGGGAGATTGCACACCAAGAGCTCAAGAAAAAAAAAGGAGAACTGTCGAGAGAAATTGTACCAGAGGATGAATGGTCAAAACTGGCAGATGAATGCAATGAGTGGAGAGATCAGTTGTTGGACAGTGAGAAAAATTTATCAAACCTTCAGATCAACTTCTTTGACAATTCGTTAAAATATTTGGTCGAGTGTAGAGATAGAATTATTGAAGACGAAATGAGATTTGGAAAAGATATTTTTCAGACTTCTTCAGGTTTGCTTTATTTTCAAGTTATTATTATTTTGGTATCTGGGTGGCTTATGTCATGTCTCATTTTCTTGTACAAGACGTATATGATAATAGAATATGCATTTTCTGTTTTACAAAGTTCTCCTTTGCTCGTCGATTTAATTTCTTCCAAAAGAATTTGAATGAATATTTATCTTCATTAAACTTCGTCTTTTTATATACTTTCTATATCGCTGTAACTCTCTTACGTTATTAGTCAGCCTGGTTTCCTGATGTCAACTCAACTTTACCGCGTTCGCGCAAGACTACTGGGCGCCAAGGAAGCAAGCGTTTTTTTTATTATTTTAAACCGCTTTCGTAGAGCACAGCAGGCTTCTTAGTCGAAAATGATGCCAGAGTACCAGACTGGTTATTAGTTATCTTTTACGACTGTATTCTTCCTTGTGTCATTTTTTCATTTTGTTACGGAATTATTTTTCATTTTAAATAGCTCAAACACGGCTGCAGGAGAAGTCAAAGGATCTTGCAAATCTCTCAGCACAGGTACTGCGTTTGAAACGAAAAAGATTGCTGTCTGAAAGGGCACAAATAAGGAAAGACGTTGTAAAAGTAGAGGAAAATGGAAATTTCGAGATGAAAATAGAACAATTTGAGAAAGCCTTTTTTGATAAGCAAATTGAGATATTCGATTTAGATGTGAAAATCATTGAGGAAGAAGAGAAATTGATTCGACTGAAGTTAAAAGAGTTTTTGAAACAAGACGAACTTGAAAATGAAGAAGATTTGTTCTATGAAACTTTTGAAGAGCAACCTGAAGAAATTGACCAAATCATTGTTAAGGAAGATAAGAAGGAGATGAATGAAGAGTGGCAGAAAAAAAAGTTGTTGTTAGAAAAATTAAACAGACTTTTTAGAAAACGAGCTTGGATTCGAATTAAAAAGGTATTTTTTATTTTGTTTTTGATCTACCTAAAAGTTGTCAACAAAACGCCATTTTGTCTCCAGAGGGGTAAACATACTTCACGATACTGCATTATTTTTCAAGGAGTTTAGTTTCATTTTTCCTTCCCGTTCGACTTAACGCTTTCAAACGGGAAGTCACTAAAAATTTCATTATTTTGTCCCAATGGAATATTACAGCATGGAGAAGAATATTTGGTTTGTTGTTGTTTGTAGATTAAAGGAGTTATTGAAATAAAACAAGATAAAAATTAAAATAATATAATTTTGAAAAATTTTCACAGCGAAAGTGTGAAGGTGACCACAGAACTAAGGCGAATGTTAAGCAGATGGTGGAGGATAATTTTAAATTGCATCATTCTATTCAAATCGTAAGTTTCAAATTGTACCTTTTGGCTTATTTGTTTTATGCTCTTGTTTTGAAAGCTTATAGACCTCTAGTTTAGCTGTACATGTGGAGGTTAAATTTTTTCAATGTTTTTAACAGTTTACACAAATTATTTTTGAAAATCAACTCCAACTGATTGTCTTCCAAACTTAATAAAACAAAGCATTCAATGTGTTAATGATATTGTGATTCAAGAGGTGTACGTTTAATACCTTGGAAATCGTTTTTTTTTTTAATATTGAATCCATGCTACTCTTGACAGTGAACGCTGACTGGAAAAATATTACAATTTCAAATGCATCAACATTTAACGTTTCTGTTTATAGAATTGGTTTGGTTTGAGGTTTGAGTTTTGTCATGGGTATTACTTTCTTTCACATTGAAGTATTTTGTGGAACCAGTAACATTTTCACGCCTGGATTTATTTATAAGAAAAAATGCAAAATAAATTACATTAAGACCATTAAAAGTCTGCATTCACCATGGATGAACCGCCTTCAACCGCTTTCAAATTTTAGCAAGCCGTCAGTAGTCGGTTTGTACAGAGGCTAAGAGTTGATATCAATCAATCAATCAATCAATCAATTATATTCATAGAATGCAGGTTAAATACAAATTTACTGGGGAAAATCATGCAATCTATACGACTAAGAAAAAGCGATGCTTAACTTGTCTGGGCCGTGAATTAAAATTTATAAGTAGAAACAATAATAAAATCTAAAATACAACAGTAACATAATACATATGATATTGTCGGTATTGCCCGAAGGAAACGTTGTTATGGTTTGTTGCCCAAAGTTACGAGAAACGACAGAACAGAAAGATCCACTTATATTTCCCAGAAATTCTAATACTGAGTTTCTTATCAAGGTGTTTCTTGAAAAAAATACGTGCAATTCTTTACTTAGTCCAATGCATTTTTCTTGGGTTGGCTGTTGGCTGCACCCCTGCTTGAAAATATGACGTTCCGTGTAGGTCTGATCGTCTTTATATGAAACTAATTATGGTAAACAATTCTCTTTTCTTTAGAAAAGAGAAAAAAACAAAGAAGATTTAGAACAGAAGAAAGATTTTATTCAAGGAATGCGGCAGAAAACGATTGATCGCTTGAAACATTTCAAGAAGGTAATATCTAAATGCAAAATATTTTAAAGTACACTAATTGTTTTTACCATAAGAGGAAGCACCTCAGTACTGGAGTTTCTGAACTTTTTCTATTGTTTTATATTGTTATAAAAACAATGGAACAATAGAGATCCAGTGTAATTCCCAAGAAATTTCAGTACTGGCTTCTTATAAAATGGCTGCCTATAAAAATAATTAGTGTAATTCAAAGAATTCATTCATATGATTCACAGTATTTCTTTTTTAATATACTTTTTTAATATACGAGTTTGAGAGGTTGAGATTTTAATTGTTTTTAGAACGAGGCTGGATTCCCCTTGTCTCAGTTTTATTGACAAATGACAAATGAGTTTTATTGACAAATAAAACTGAGGATAGTAGCAATTCAAGGCTTCTACTCCAGAGGAATCTTTTGTCATATGCAGCAGTAAATCTAGCTATCTATATGAAGACACTAAATTTTGATATTTTGGCTTAATTAACTTTATTAATTAACTTAAATAAACCTTAATTAACAGGTGCTATTGTTTTTAATCCTTAATTTCTTAATCGATATTTTATGAAATTTCGAAATAAAATTGTTGTAATATCTTCAAATATTTAACAAGATTGTTAAATAATATTTTATGAAATTTCGAAACAGAATTGCTGCACTCAGTTTGTACATCCCTCATGCTCGATGAGGCTTTATAAATGTGTACTGTTTTATTATGCCTTGATGAATTACATTGAATTCTCCTTAAAATTAAGACTTATGGGCCGTCGCTATAAGTCTGATGGGCCATAGTTTTGCCAGATTTTTTAGGATACTCGCGTTCTTGTAAAAAAATGTCTTTTGGTCGTTTCTCGTTATAGTTTTTTTTAACGGAAATGCGGTCACTGACCGAAGGAAGGTTGAAGGAAACAAATGCAAATTATTTTCCACACCTAAACCACGCCTAATTTTCATTGTTTAATGAGGTTTCTAAAGTTGAAAATTTTGCTCGAAGGAAGGTTGGTCACTTTTTCATAGTGAGGATTTAGTGTAATATTTTTGAAATGTTTTCATGGACAGGGATAATTTTTTCGCTTGACCGTTTTTTGCAGAAGTATCCAGATCCTGTAATTAAAAGGCCGCCGAGGTATTTGCCGCCAGTTCGTAGAACCAGAAGCGGCAGATCTTCGCCTTGTTTGAATCAACGAAGTGACGCCAAAGAAATTGGCAATGGATCTAGCGTGTCTTTGAAGATACTTACAAAATACGAAGAAGCAAAAAAAAAAAGAAACTTGAATATCGAAAGAGAAGAAACATCTCAAAACTCGCTTAAAGCAATAAAACCCCTTCCACCCCAGTCAATAATTCCAGTTCCACCTTCTTTAGGAAATTTACCTCTCCCTCCTTTTCTTCCTCCTCCCCCACCTCCCATTCCTCCCCCTGCTCCTCCCCCTCCACCTCCCCCTCCACCTTCCACGCCTCATTTTGTTCATTCCGCTGCCGCGTCTTCATCGTCAAGTCAATCAAAAACTGTTGCCAAGCCACAACCATCGTTGAAACAAGTCCATAGCGAAAGAATAAAAGGTGGACATGACAAGGATACGAAAAAGTCGCGGGGGTTAAGCGACACATTTGACTTGAACGAAATAATTTCAGCACGTCGAAACCTTTGCAAAAGCGCACGTCAAGAACATACGGACTCGACGGACAAGGATAGCAAGAATGGGAATGCGGATATGATGGCCATCATTAGAAATGGGGTAAAGCTGAAAAAAGTTGAGAGGAAAGAAATTGAAAAAGACAACGCGCTATCGGAGATAGCGGCAAGCATGTTGAGAAATACTTTAGCAAAAATGAACAAACATATGGCAGAATCCTCTGATGAAGAAGACGATGGCAATGGTAACGAATTTATGTAGCATTTTGTGATTTTTGAAGCATAAGCATCTGATATAAATAAAGGAATTAAAATAAAATGAAATTATTAGCAATATATATCTCAGTGAATATCTTTACAAAATATACAGATTTAATGTTTGGTTACATCCGACCTTTTTTGGCCAAAAGGCAAGGTATAGCTACACTCTTTGGCTGCATCCGACGCTTTTCAAAATTCGATCAACATTCGACTGAATCTCGGGAGATTGCAAAATTCGAATATGAAAATCGAGCAGCCAAAGTATAATTCGAAACAGGAATTCTTTTGATGCGACATAAATTTACGAGCTTGCATAAATTTACGCTAAAGTTTTCATGTAGGTACCAGGGGTATTTCTTCTGAATGAAATAGCCCTGGGTACGAGGTTGCAATAATAAATTGAATTAGCCTCCAAAGCCAAGCGTCAAATCCTAGCGCCCATGGAACGTAGCATGCAATGTCCTATTCTATTACCCGTGTAACACGCAGCGAGGCAACTGCATTTCGTGGCAAACAAGGCACTTAGGTCTGGTTCAAACATCACTCTTCTGGTGTGCCGAACTTAATTGCAACATTAAATACATGTGAGAAGAGCGACGTTTGAATCAGTTAAGTTCGGCAGAATGAATTAAGTGCAACAATACTCTGGAGCGGGAGATCATGTCGCATAACGAGACACCAGCGACACCATTTCAGAAGTCGCTCTTCTCATGTGCTGAGCTAACTATAATTAATCTTCTTCCATTGATCATACGTTGGTCATGTTTTTGGGTAGGGAGGCGAGGCGTGTCCTATATTTTTGGGTCTGGGATTTCGATTCCATAAATATATTTTTGGGTCTAAAACTTTCTCATCAAAAATTATAATTTTGGCTCTAAAAATTTGAAATCTTATATTTTTGGGTAAAATATTAAGAAATAGCATAGAAATGTTAATAAAA
>JAYJMH010081107.1:0-10131 GCA_036873815.1 Phacellophora camtschatica | reverse complement strand
GATACGAAACACTTCTTACAGTAGATCACAATACAATAGATCCCCACTGTTTGTTAAAAAATTGGATATTCATCTTTTAGCTTCATTATTTATCAAATCATTATGTTACTTTTTATTGTTCTACTAAAGCTTTTGAGCCTCAGTTTCTTAATTTGCAATTTCTATGTTCTGTTTGATAATTTGCAGTTTGTATGTTCTGTTTGATAAACGATGGCATGGAAGATACGAAACACTTCTTTCTGTTCTGCCATGCTTATGATAATTAGAGACACAGTCTACTCAACAACATCTCAATGCCATACTCCCTCCGACCCCATGGATTATTAAACCTTTTAAACTAATCGAAATTATCATTTATGGCCATTATGAGAAATTGCCATTTGCTTTAAAGTGCCTATAAACATTTTGGGGAGTTTGTCTACATCAAAAAAACATCCAAAAACTTCAGGAATGGCGTTTACAGAATATTGATATCTGTTTCGAGTTATCTTTATGTAAATGAGCAAATTGATGACGTCATAGCAGGAACTTGCGCATTGGTCAAAACAGAAAGTTCATCATATTTCGGGAAGTAATTGGCAGACGCTATTCCTTTTTTTCTACATGTAAACAAAAAATTATGTAAAGGCCACAGGGTTGCTATGTGTTAATGTACTCCTCGTGGCATCGTTTCCTTGTCCTTGTTTGTATGTAATATTTTATGATGCATATAAAAAATTAACTAATTCGCTTTTGTAATATTTATTTTGCAATAAAGTTTAATACTAAATTTGTTACAGTGGAGCCAGTTAAAAGAATTTCATCGATATCATTATCACCCAACCAATTCCAGGTAAATTTTGAATAAAATATCCCAAACATGTGCCTGCTTTTAAATATGTTTACAAAGTTTTCCAATCCAGGTAAATTTTGAATAAAGTATTCCAAACATGTGCCTGCTTTCAAATATGTTTACAAAGTTTTCCAATTCCAGGTAAATTTTGAAAAAAGTATCCCAAACATGTGCCTGCTTTTAAATATGTTTACAAAGTTTTCCAATTCTAGGTAAATTTTGAATAAAATATCCCAAACATTTGCCTGCTTTCAAATATGTTTACAAAATTTTAGTTTCTTTCTTGCGGTGTCAACTTTGGATTCAGATAGCATAGTTCCTCGTTAACTGGCTTTTTATCCTTCCAGGTTTTACACTTATGGTGACCTACCACTAGAAAAACATCTGCAACTAATAAATAATCAAGCCCTGAAGTTATTTGATAAACTAGAGACAGATACCAGTATTCCAGAAGAACCAACATGGGCTAAAACTGTAAGCATTTTGTGTGGATTTACATGAATTTAAAATCTTAAAGTTTATGCATCGCGTTCAACATAACAATCAGTAACTTCCTACTGTTTTTCCAAACTATTTTAAAACATATTAAAATTTACATAAATACAATATCCGACAATGTCAACATTTTCAGATCCATAAATCTTGTAAAAATGGGATGATAAAATGCTCTGCAATAAAGGAGCTCGATTATGGAATGCTTTGCCTTCCTCATTTAAAGAATACAAAATCCGAAACAGTTTGCAGACAAATTAAAGAAAAATATAATTGAAAAATGCAATTGCAACATACATTAATTCAACGTCGAGTGCACTTTAAAATATATATAATTACTAACCATACAACTAAAAATAAAACAGTTTTTGCTGTTGCTGTTTTTATCTTGATTGTAATTTGTAATTTGCTATTATCGTAGTATTGTAATTGCTTGCTGCTACTTTTTCAAACTTAGAATTTAGCGGTCCGAACTCGATAAGCTCTGATGCACTTGGACCGCGTAGAATACAAATATTTTTAGAAATTTTCTTTGACATGTAACTCTTGTATTTTACGAATAAAATTGAATTGAATGGTATTTGTTTGAAGTTTTCCTTTGTGAAAAAGAGTTCTCTTGTAATAAACACAACATGACTATTTGCACGAATTACAGATATTCTAACACAATCTGGTCTGTTTATGGTCAACGCCATTCCAACCGTGTTGTTCTTGACATTTTAAGCGAAAAAGGTAAAAATCCTGCCTCGTGCTAGCCACGGGGTGACTAGTCGGCGTTTGGATTTAGTACTCAGTTCCCTGGCTAGCATATTCGGTATAACACTGACTTCTATTTCTGCATTTTAACTCATTTTTATCCTTTTTATGTTTCTCTTTTTACATAGCTTTTTACTATTTTTATATACATGTTTGGGCTTCAATAAAAGTTTCTATCCTTAATAAAAAGGGCTCAATCTTGAATGATAACCATGCACAAATCTATCTCGTTAACTTTGCTACTGGATCATAACTTATTTTTAATTGCTCATACGTTTTTTGAGTAATTAGGATGCTTTTTTAAAATTTATTTTAGAGATCCAAGGAAGTATTCTGTCCTCCAGACAGCCTTGCTGCTGATGCAAGTAAACAAACTACAGTTTCTATTGGATACAAACTCGGAAGGTGATTTATCATTTATTCTTGCAGAAGCTACCCATACAACAAAGGCGAATTTTGTAGAACAAGGAGTTTTGGCAACTTAGAAAGAAATCGCTTTGAAAAGATTTCGCACCGTGAGGATAAATCCAATCAGTGTCAGCTTTAAGGGGGGACAACCGGGGGCAGATTTAGGGGAAACTGGGGGGCAGGTTTAAGATGGGCAACTAGGGTGGATTTATGGGGCAAAACTGAGAGCAGAATTAAGGGGGGCAAGTTGTCCCCCTTGCTTATCTGAAACTGGTCTGGTGCCTTTCTTCATAAGTAAGACAACCCCTTTTTAGAACTCATATTATCTGAACCATAGGCGCCTCAATTACAAATCTCCCCTCCTTTAAATTTTTTCTGGATCCTCCCATTAGCAAAACCTAAAGGGTAACTTCAGGTTTTAACTTTGCATTATTTTCATAGGGTTAAGAAATTAAATGTAAAATTAAATTTATTTGATGCATTTGGCTCTTAAAGGTAATTGTAATTGTGTTTTTATTTTCAGTTCGATTGATCCCTTCAAATCATTTACAATGGGAATATTATCTTCTTTGCTGGTTGGTGGACCAAATTCTCCATTTTATCAAGCTTTAATTAAACCAAACATAGGATCTGGCTATTCCTCAGTCGTTGGGTAAGTATTTGAGAGGTTTTTTCTCATCTAAGCAAATTAAGACAACCTAAGGTAATTATACTATTTTGTGGAACAATGATTTTAAGTATTGTACAGAATATTTCTTATGATCAAAAACATAAAACTCAAGAATACATAATCTAAAAAAAACGTAATCTTAATTCAATTCAATATAAGCATTTTCACGTATAGTTTTACCTTATATTCATTGGATCATTCTAGCTTTGATTCAAGCACAAGAGATGCTACTTTTGGAATTGGTCTGCAAGGTATCAGCAAAGATGATGTTCCAAAAGTTTTGAAAATAATCCAAGAAACATTTGAGAAGGTTGCAAGGTACGAGAACCGGACTTTTGATAATAATTTCATAAATTTCTATGACCCTACTTGGATCTAAACTAGTTACAAAAGTTTATTATTTCTTTACATTTTACAGATACCATTTATTACAGATGAGCATTATTACTGAATCTAGATAGTTACAACAGTCCCTATTATTTCGCTTAGCGACAGCTGTACCTAGTCTAACTCTAACTTGGATCTATGTTTTCGGAAAACTGAAACGTCTTTTCATAAAACGTTCATGCATAATGACTACGATCCAAGTTGAATTGATGTTTTTGGAAAACTGAAGAACGTTTTTGGCTTGACGTACTGGTTGATATTTTTGCTTCGAGTGAGGCATAGCCTTCACGAGTCGCTTGTTTCACTGCGCTCTCTTATGAATTTTACATCGCCTGGAGGAATGTAAGTCTGAGACTCTTGCAATAAGTCTAAGTGAGGTATTGTATTGGTACCAATTTAACTAATGAAAAATTAGAAATGAAAAGTTACATGATTATTGAAGTAGAAATAATCGACGTTTTGGGCGTACGATAGATAGAAAGTAGATGTGACATAGCATAGCAATGTAAAAAGTAAATAAATAGGCGATTGCGCTAAAAATACTGCTAAAGAACCTGTTCGCCTGATGTAATGTAGTGAACAAATTTAATCAACCAATTTAACCAATTTGACTAGCCTCAGATTGAGATTGAAATATCCTGAAATAAACCAAAGTAGTGAAAGTATTTCGATTGTTTACACATCGTCATTCGAAAAACATTTTTTCTTTCTGTTGCCTTTTCATTTAGTTTTATTGTTTGATTATATATATCTTTAATTTATTTCAGGTAATTAATTACTTTATTATCGTTTATTTTCAGAGATGGATTTGAAGAAGAGAGGGTTGCATCCATCTTGCATCGGGTCGAGTTGTCTCAGAAACACCAAACAAGCAGTTTTGGACTGGGTCTTATTTCAGTAAGTGCAATATTTTCGAGACATTACTTTAAAAATACAGTAACTTTCAGATCAAATTCAAGGTGGTTTTTCTCTGTAATATGAAATAGTTACCCTTCATAACACAGTCTGTAATTTCTAAACTTTTTATTTTTAATCCAGCATTTCAAGTGCAAAACAAGTATTTCAGGGATTTCTCGTGGTAACATTTTCGTAATTTCATATGAGATGTATTTTCGCAAGAAATTTGCAGTCATTTACGATTTTAAACACTTTTATCTATGATTCAGCATTTTTGTTTTTGTAATATAATGAATGCAAAACATTTCATGGTTCGTAACTTCATATTAAACATATTTTGCTTTTGTTAGGCTCTGATGTCATCATGGAACCATGATGCAGACCCTATTGCCATGATGAATGTCAATGAACAAGTCCAGAAATTCAAAGTAAGTTTGCAACGCTGTAATGTACCAAACGAACAGGAGCAGATTTTGTAACAATAGTGAAATTGACACGCCAATTTCAAAGCGATTAGCCATTCAAGACAAAGCGAATTCCATCAAGCAAAAAAAATCAAAACATGGCTACGTTTGTTTTGATTTTCTGCTTGAGAAAATTCGCTTTTTCTTAAATGGCTAATTACTTTGAAATTGGTGTGTCGATTTCCCTATTGTTACAAAATCTGCTCTTGCTTACCAAACGGGGAAATTTTATTGAACAAAAACTCGCGATTTCAAACATAACAAGTCAACTTTCGATTTGAAAGAATAAATTTCACACGCCTGAGTGCAAGCAAGTAAGTAAGTTTTATTTGCCACATAATTAAAAGTTTACAATTTAAAATTTAAATGAAAGGATAAAATTTTACACAATTCGTAAAGTAAGAAGTGAATAAGAAATTAATACGTAAAAATGACTAAAAAAAACACGAACCCCTAAACTAGAGTGGCAGGGATAGCACTAAAAGATCGAAAAGACCTTGATTCCATAATGGTGCACTCCATTAAATCAAAGCAAACAAAGGCAGCAAAATTTTGTGATCTCGTTTATGAGGATTATATCGGCTTTGCGTGAAATCTATTTTTTATAGTGACAGGTCATATTGTCATGTTCATAATCGAATCTTTTGTGTAGCCATAATCATTAAAGACGGTTCCAATGGGAGGGGTCAGGAGGTGACAGCCGCCCCCCTCCCAACTACATTTTAGTTGGCTTAATCGTCCATTTTACCGGTTTTTAAAGCATATTCGGCCAGATCTCTCTCCGAATAACTTTTTAGTTTATCCTAAGTTAAACCCAGGCTAGCAGTGTCCACACGAAAAAGTCTAACGTAGGTAAGCTGGATGTAGGACGAACCTGAGTTTAACCTGGGTTAGTTTTTAGCAGTGTGGACAAGGCTTTATTCCAAAACTTTGAAAATAATTAATTTTAAAATTGTGGCTACTTAAAGGAAGCATTTGTTACCATTATTTTCATGTTTGTTTGTTTCTAGGCTGCTATCGAGGAGAACAGCAATTTTCTTCAAGACAAAGTGAAAGAATATTTTCTTGAAAACAACCACCAGCTTATTCTTGAAATGAATTCAAAGGTTTGCGTATGTCTGGGTCAAAATTCAATTCAACAGTGTTCGAATAATATTAAATTGTACAAGGAAACACTGATTTTAAGAAACGCAGAGCTTTAACTAGCTAGCGTGGGCCGCGCAAATTAAAACATCCGTTTGCAAGGCTGTAACTTGAAATCCATGAGACTACAAATCTCAAATTGTACACAAATCAACGTCCGAAGGCAGACTTACAGTTTGAGATATCATCCAGTCATCTGTGACCACTTTGTCAAAAACTTGAAATAAAAATTGCCCTAATCTGTAAGCTGTAGAGTTAATTTGAAGAAAAACAAACTTCCTGCCCAGTCCATTTTACGGCATTAAAACAACTTAATTGTTTTGGGAATTCAAGATTTAAAAAGATTCACTGATCAATCTCCCCAAGTCGATAAAGAAGCAAGCAGGTTGTTTTAATTTCAAAATGTGGACTGGAAACGAATTATGGTTTTTTATTAACCTGAAAGCTAAGTGACGAAGGTTATTTTATTTTTAAATTTTGGACATGGAAACGTGATTGCGGACGACGTGATGATATCCCTAACTCTAATTTTGCTCTTGGGACATTGTTTTGTATACAATTTGTAATTTCTATTCTCCCAAATTTCAAACCACAGTCCTGCAAACGGAGATAGTTATTTGGATCATCCAGTGCAACAAAAATATTTTTGTGAAATGAACAACTAACGATAGCAATTACTAAATATGAATGGATACAATAAATGTTTGCATAGTTGTGGCATGATTTAGATGTTTAATTAGTATAATCGCAAAGGTTAATATTTTGATATATCTATCGTGAGTTTGAATACAAAACTTTCTAATTTTTAATTTTTTCAATAAGTTTAGGAGTTTATGAAGGGAAATTAATTTGATATTTCTAGACATTAAAAATTACTGATTAAAGAATTAAAAAAAATAGATTGTTTCGTTGATGTAGATTGGCCTCGCCCCTGAATGAATCATCGCCCTGAATGAATCACTTCTTCATACAATTTTGAATAATAGCTAAACCTGTTTTTTAATGTAGCTAAACCTGTTTTTAAGGACGATATGATACAGTGGAGATAACAGTGAAATATATAAATATATTTGCAGATTTATCCAATTCACTTGTAGTAATATATCTAATCCAATGATTTTGCTTTTTTTGTTTGTATGTGTTGCAGTGTCTGGCCTAACCGTTTTATTAAATTTTAAATGTCACCTCTAGGAAGATTTTGTGAAACAAAACGAAGAAAAAGAACAACAAATTTTGCTTTCAAAAGTTGAAAATTTGAATGAAGATGACAGAAAAACTATTTTTACTAAAGGTAAGATGACTTATGCAAATAACAAAGTTTTTCTTATCCCATATTATTATGTCTGAGCTTAGATTTCAGTCATGTCAGATCTTTCAAATCTTTCTTATCAGGATTTATATCAGAGTCAAACTTCATGATCAATTTGTTTCCTTCACCATTGCATAACGCATAACTTAAAAAGCCAATCATTCAGGGGGAAAAACCTAATATTGTCCTGTATGGGTTAGATGCCACATCGCATGATCGCATGGATGAGGTATCGCATGAATTATGGAATTGCATTCTTTTTGCTAATAAAACAGCAGGAAATGTAGATATTTTCAACAAAAAAGTTAAACAAATTAGACTCTGTGCACATTACATTTTTGACACTTTTTACACTTTCAAATAATCGACAACTCGTTTTGAAGTAATTTTAATTTGATCTTCGATTGTAAAACATATTATATTGTATCTGGTATTATTGCATATCTTTGCTAGAACTGTTGGTCTTATGTTGGGTTAATTGACTTGTTAAAGCTAGAATTGTTAACAAACAATTGAAGGCATTGAGTTATGTTAAGCAGGCAGGGTATACCCAAAGCAGATACCCAAAATTTCTGACTCATGATGATCACATGGTGCACTGGAATTGGCTGTCTTGTAAATGATCACACGAAACAGTGACCTCATAGTGCGTGAGCAGTGAGCTTGTTTGTTTCTTTTCAACCTGGCAACCGATCGAGATCAGCCTTCTGAGAAATTGGCAGTTTTTTCAAGTTCATAGAAAACGAAAATTTCTTTCAAGTTCAGAGAAAATCCATTTCTTCGTTAGCTTTTTGTTGAAAAAGAAAAACAGAGTTTCATCTTGGAACCCAATCATTCTGGATTTTTCCACCACAAATTCATAAAAATTGAAAAAAATCTTTTTTTTAATTTTAGCTAATCAATTAGCACAGCAGCAAAACGAAAAAGACGATTTATCTTGTTTGCCAAAAGTGCATGTTAAAGGTGAGGGCGTTTGTGGTTATATAACTCAAAGCTTTTTCATAAAATATTGATTTGTTTTTCTATCGTATTGCATACCGTCGAAACCCGCTCATGAAAACCTCTCATTTTTACGAACATATAGGCTTAAATACCTGCATTTATTTGTTATTTAAGACATTCTTTAAACGCATATATTCGAATTGAAATTGAGTACTTTCAGTTAAGTTCGTAAGTAGCTAAGTTAACTTTAAATTTAAATTTCGGAGATCTTAAACTAAAACATGCTTTTAACTTGAGCACTTTGTCAGCTTGGTTTTCATACCTTTGTTTATTATATACAGGGTTTTACTGTATAGCATGTTTTTTATCAAACTCATCAATAACCGTGAATTTAATTTTTTCTTTATGGAACACATTTTTCTCCATACGAAGTTTTTTTTTACACAGATGTTGACAGATTATCTAAAAAAGTCGATGCTGAAATCGAATATTCTCGTAAGTTTTTTTCATTTCAACCAAATTTCATCTAAATTTCAACTATTTTGTTAATTTTGTCATCAAACTTTTTGTGATATCTTTATCCATGATACTTATATATAGGGCGTATTCTTTTGGGCGTCTTCTGAAAACGGTAGAGTTGGTAGCGTTAAAATGCGTGTTTTTTTGGCAACCCCTACAGAAATTCAGAGACTTCCGACAGGAAAATTCATCCAACCTCAAAACGTGTTTTCTTGGTCATTCTTTTTTTGGTAGACTTTTTTGGCTCTTCTGAAAACGGTAGACTTTAGACGCGTCGGAAACCTTCTGCCTTTTGAGCTTCCGAAAATATTTTTAAAAATAACAATGCAATTATTTGTATCCCTGACAACAATGCATCAACAAGAAGACTTACCAAGTAAAATAACCGAACAGCCGGCAATGAATGTTTTCAATTAAAGCAGCAAAAATTTATCACTTCAATGATCGTCTGGCAGCTATTCTGAATTAACTGACTGAATTCGAAGTTCGCAGTGCGCATTTGTAGTTATATTTGAAGTTAAATAAAAATTTTCATGATAAAAACTAGACAAATGTTGTTGTTTGAAATACAGAGAAAAATTATGGATTAAATATGTTGATATTCATTTGAAAAGTATCTGGATTTGATACATAACACCTGATTAAATTTGATTAGATGTCTCGTCGTTTTGAAAACGCGACAGCATGGCCTGTGTTCCAGTCCACCAACTGGAACACAGGCCATGGAACTCAGGAACTGAATATGCATAATTACCAGTGGAGTTGTTTGTTGGCATCCGATTATATAGCCACAACGTAACTGCTGTATAACCATTCAAGTCAGTCTATATATTTCCTTCAGAAGTATTTTTTAAACAGTGATCTTTCGAAACTTAGTTTAATGACCTTGGGTAAATAATGGTGTTTCAAAAAAAATCTCACAGCTTTCCTCTTAAGATCTAATTTTATTTTTTATTTGATTCAGAGAACAACGTACACGTCCAATACAGTGTTCAACCGACAAATGGCGTCACTTATTTTAGAGCTATTGCGGATGCTTCGAGTCTGCCGTATACCTTGAAACCATACCTTCCATTGTTTTGCAGTGTTATCACAAAGTAAGTAATCGCCGTCGTCTACACAGATGCATCTTTTGTTGATGCATGAAATGTGTTTACCTGTATTTGCTTTACTTTTGGCCGTTTGCATGCAGGTGTGTTTTCTTTGGCCTACAAAATGTGTTTTATCTGCATTTCTGTGTTTTCTTTGGCCTACAAAATGTGTTTTATCTGCATTTCTGTGTTTTCTTTGGCCTACAAAATGTGTTTTATCT